>JBAMBS010000739.1:0-50298 GCA_037044455.1 Zygothrica quintamaculata | reverse complement strand
TTGATCGGTTGAAAATTGTGCTTAATAATCGGTTTTTTTCGAATTGTGGTGGTCAGGGGAGGAAATTGAAAAATCAAAAACAAACTTGTACAGCGTACGAACATAACGAATCTAGATTTCAAGTTTGGTTGCTCTAGCTCTTATAGTCTCTGAGAAGCATACATTCTTTTGGATTTTGCACATTTCCAATAGCTCCGCTTTGCTCTTTTTTTACAAAAAGGCAAAGGGGCTAAAAACAATGGAACACCAACCATCGCAACCACAACAACAACAACAACGAGAAAGGTTAATGACCCCACAGGAGATATATTGGTGGGTGGCAGCGGGACAGGAGAGGCTGCGGCAGCAGGCGGAACAACAACAGCGTCCATGGCAGTGAAGTCGAAGCCGGGTGAATGCAAATAAGGCACATCCCGTATTAGAATTAAAAGGTTAGTTTGTAAGAAAATGTTAGTTTGTAAGCAAGATAGCCCCTTTGCCTACATACACAGCCATACATATAACAATTATTAAGCACATCGTAATAAGACATCATAATTGGACCATTCTTGATCTATGTTGTGAATTTCGTTTAGATTTAACAAAAAACAATCGCGCTATAGAGCGAGGGGAGCTAAAAGACGCGCGCAATGGCTAAATACGTGCAGAAATGTCAGTATGTGTGAGTATGTGTGTGTATATGTAGGCAATGGGGCTCTCGTATTCGGGTACACTCGACTACAGATTTCATACTAGTTAGCCCCTTTGCCATAAAAGAAGCAAAGCGGAGCGAATGGAAATGTGCAAAATCCAAAAGTAGGTAACACATAGAAATAATCATCGGGAACCCCATAAAGTAAATATATTCTTCATCAGGACGACAAGACGAGTTCATCTAGCCATGTGCGTCTGTCCGTCCATCCGTTTGTATGAACCTGTTTCTCAGAGACTATAAGAGCTGGAGCAACCAAATTTTAAACTTAGATTCGTGGTCAAATTTCCTCCCCTGACCCCCGCAGTTCGAATAAATCGATTATATGGCACAATTTTCAACTATTCAAATGTGACACATATATTATTTAAAGCATTCTTGATCTACGTTATGAATTTCGTTAAGATTGAACATTAAACATGGAAGTTACAGAACATTATGTATCACGCAATAGAGCGCGGGGGCTAAAAGGCTTAAAGTACGTGCAGAATTGTGTGTATGTGTGAGTATTTGTATATATGGCTGTGTATATAGGCAAAGGGGCTCTAGTAGTCGGGTACACTCGACTACAGTCTTCTTACTTGTTTTTTTTTTTGTATAGGAAAAGCCTTTAAAACCGGAGTGTGGGACTTACACCCACTAAAACCTATCCCTACTCCCCGTTCCCTCCCGAGGTACTGAACCGATAGGTATGACTTCACGAGGGTGAGATTGTATGAAAGCCTCGTCTAGAACTCGTCTAGTCTCTAAATTTTACGTTACGCTGTCTTTCAGCGCGACGCAGCGACTTAATGATTGATGGCATGTTCGACCATCTTCCTAATGCTGATGAGAACTGCCTCGTTCTTGTGAGCGGCTAACGTGAGTGCATTGTCGTATTGCTAATCCGTAACTTGTTGGGTGGCGACATTTGTGTTAACTGCTACCTCCTGCAGTTGTTTAGCGACCACGACTATGGCGATATCGTCTGCAAATCCCACTATTCGGGTCCCCTGCGGCGGATCAAGTTGCAGTACTGCATTATACAGCATGTTCCACAGTTCTAAGGCATTACTTGTGCAATGCCAATTTGCGGAGTTAAAGGCATTTCGTGACCAGGCAATTCTGCTTTGTACCACTTTTCCATCGCGTACCCTTTATGGCTGTGGTAGCGATCTCCACCACTGCATTGATAGCATGGATGGTGCTTCTTTTATTCCGGAACCCAAATTACCAGTTTGAGAGCCCTTGCCGTTTTTCCAGCGCTATTAATAATCTGTCGCGGATAACCCGGTGGTTTGTTGTTCTTCGGCAACAGGACCAGCCTTTGTAGCTTCCACCTTTTCGGGAATACCCGTTACCTTATGCACACATTGAAGAGATCAGCGAGCACTGCTGTTTGCCTAATAGCGAAGGTTTTTTCGGCTTGAGACGGCACTCCATCGAGTCCTGGAGCTTTCCCGTTTTGGATCCGCATTGCTGCTTCCGTGATTTCCATCACGACTGTGTATTTCACTATACCGTCGGCATTGTTTGTTGGGTAAGTTGTTGGTGGTTGACTCGGAAATAGCGCCGACTAGCATGGGGCATCTACATAGTCTTTTCATGACTATTTTATACGCCGATACAATTCAGCCTTATTGCATAGTTCTTTCCAGCTCTGGTTCTTGCTATTTCTTATTGATTCCCCAAATGTGCATCTCCTGAATAGAGTTTAAAATTAAGACTGCATTGTGAGTGTTTCACCAGTCTCCTCGCTCTGATACACACTCTCCTGGCCGCCGCTACGTCCTGATAGACCAAAACTGGCTTTCGCCTGGTGTTACCAATGTGTCTCTTTGGCATAGATGCGTCACATGCATTAGCTAACGCACCGGCAACATTATCGGCGTATGAGTCCGGCTCCGTGCTTGGCTCAATCTGAGCGTGGGATATGGACACTCTGAGGGCTTGTTCATCCATTAATTTTTGGGACCAGCGAGCGTGGCTGTCTTGCTGCACTCGTAGGTGTTGATGTTGCAGCGACGCAGAGAACATTATAGCCACTGAACAAGTCGCACCACATCACTTAGCCCGTACGTTGCGATCTCTGTGAGCTGATGTGCTGGTTGTCCACAGTTCCAGATTGCCGCTCCCATGCTCGGGCTTTGGACCCAGGTACCATCTTCCCTGATCTGGTATGGTTCACTTAGAATGGCAAGATCGACTGCGTGCTCCTTAATAGTCTGTGCGAGGAGATCTTGCGCTGATCTGCAGTGATTTAAGTTAAGTTGAATTAACTTAATTGTGCTTAGGGTATGGGGTCCCTGGTTTTTTCCTCCTTTCCAGGTGCGGAATATGCAGCATGGCTTGTTTTGACAACCTTTGAACGCATGGTTTTCGCTTCCGCAGTTGAAGCATAGTTTGGAGGCATCAGCTTGGTTTCTGCATCTAACTGCTATATCTCCGAACTCCAGACACTTATAGAACCTGCTAGGCTCTATTTCGCTGCGGATCCTGCAGACCGCCCAACCTACTCACACGCTTCCTGCAGTGAAAAGCATGTTTGCCAATTCCTTCTGCAGGGTTAGGGTGGCTATTTGTGTCCTTTTGCAGCTTCGGAACAGCTTCGGCTGGTAGATCACTATCTATGAGCTTGGATACCTGTTTCACCACTTCATCAGCTTCCGTCTGTTCCGGAATGTGTCGTATATCTACAAGTACCTTTTCGGTAATGGTCTTAGCTATCGCTCGATACTCGAGAGCCTCCTGTGCGGCCCGCTGCAGTTTGGCAGTGGAGTCGTCTGCCGACTTCCGCATTTCAAGTAATAGTTCTCTTCCTTATATATTTTCAGTGCGCTGTTGGTTTGGACCGTTTCTAGGACATTCGCGTAATTCGCCGGGCCAGGGCACTTTACCACTATGGCATCGGATCGCTATTTACGGTGTGGTGTGGGCTTGACTTTACGTCCAGCTTTCTGCCACTTTTGCTGCTGCTGTTCTTTGGGAGTCATTGCAGCCCTTCGTTCATGCCGGTTTTGGTTGCTCTTGGGATTGTTGGGTTGCCACCCGCTGAGCTCTTATCTCCCTTACCTCCTCTGACCTGCGGCACTCGGTTTTTAGTTACTTCACTGTAACTGCAGTTCCACGACGTTGGGGTCAATTGCGTATCTTTCTCCACACCTGCTCCCTTGGTCTGTGTGGTACTTGGTATAGCTCCAATGAGGGTAGGCGCCCGTGTACATGTGCACTTATCTCACTTTGCAAGTTTTTCAGCTTGAGCAGGGAGTCCATCATGTCTTGGTTAATATGACGCACTGCTGGCTTTTCTTCCATTACTAAAAAGAGAATTTTGTCCATAAATTGGGCCTTAGGAGTTGGGGAGCTTTCCCGTGCGCGTTTGGGCGGTGTTTTTCTCTTCTCGTTTGCTGGTCTTATTGCGTATCGTCGCTTCCTCGATGTTTCAGAGGTTCGTTCCTCTTCCGGGAATTTTTGCTGCCAAAAGCGTAAAGTGGGTGGGCATCTACACAGCCTCTCCTTTCTTGCAAATGGATCTGTCTTCACTTTTCTTATAGCTGTGTCCGCTGCACCTGCCGATACTCCTATTCTCTGCAATGGGGGCTGGGGCCTTCAGAATCCTTGCCCCTGCCGTGGATGGTTCCACGGGTGAATTTTCACTTTTGTGAGTGCCACCTGGAGTAATTAAGTTTTCACAACCATTACACTTTTTATTTGGCCTACTGCCAGGCTGATGCTATTTGTTGGCCAGCATCCAGCGCTAATAACTGCCGGCCGATTCGGCTCAGACGCAGACCACTACACCGTTTAGTATGAGGCAGACGTGTAGTGGATTTCCGTCTTCTCATCTTAGCCAGTCTCCCGTCGGATGACGGGGGCTGTGACGCCGCGTGGAGGCTGGTACACTCGACTAAAGATTTCTTACTTGTTTTATTGTCCATTTTTCAAACATAAAGGGGCCAAAAAACCACTATCACAACTTGGAAATCTAAACAGTTCCTAAAGTAAAGGAAGAACGGGTTTTCCAAAGACTTCTCAGTAGCTCTTCTACCAGGTGCTCCTCAGAGCATTACAACGGATCGTACAATGAATGTTTCTTTGCGTGTCTCTAACCAAATTCAAAATTTAACAAGTAAGAAATCTATACGCGAAGCCCGTTTGGTTACATACACAGCCATAACACATATACTCATAATAATCGTTTTTTTTCCTATTGAGGGGGTCATGGGAGGAAATTCAAAAATCTAAAAACGAAAATAACGAATCTAGATTCCAAGTTAAGTTGTTCTAGCACTAATATTCTCTAAGAAACAGACGTTCATACAGACAGACGGACAGGGCTAGATGGACTCGTCATGTCGTCCTGATCAAGAATATAAATATTTTATGGGGTCTCCAATAATTATTTGTAATTATTACATACTTTTCGATTTTGCACAAATCCATTACTTCCCTTTTAGTCTTTTTTAAAGGCAAAGGGGCTAAAAACTTATAATGGTAAACTTGTGGCGTAGCCTATGCGGAACAAAGCTTAGACTTATATTCACAGGCCTGCGAATAAAACATATCGGAATATAACCATATCGCGATCTCTAAAATGTAGAATCCACAATACGAAGAAAATGACATGGGAAATGACATTCAATCACCTGAACTCTGGGGAAAACTGAGCTCTAAAGATTTTTTCAGGAAAGTCCTAAACTTTTTTTATGATGAGAATCATAAATCGCATTTAACACTAAATTAAGGCCAGGGATGACATCCAGATTTAAAATAAACCATTCAGGTAAAGCAGATCTGATCTCAGATAAAAAAAGTACTTGACCAACAAACTCAGTCATTGCCTTGGAGCTAAAGTTTGTTTGCTAAATTGAAGTGTATTAGTGTATAATATTAAAGTTTTAATATCAAATCTTTAAATTAATCGTGGAAGCAGTTTGTAAGGTCAGAATTATATAATCATTATTAAAATGCATTAAAGTAGTTCTAAGCGTTTCGAATAAATCGAAATACGAACTGCATATCGAAATTAAAAAAAAAAACATCGATCACCAACTGACAAACATGAACAAATCTATCCGCGTAATGAATCACAATCAAAATTTGTCACTTGGCAATTACTGGTCCTCGACCTTGGATACCTTAGTAGCTAGGCGACCGCCTAATCTGCAGGAAGACCAAGGATCAAGCCCAGCAGAAAACAGGTACGAAAAGTTTGTTAAAAAAATTTTTAAAGTAAAGGTCACAGATGCGAATGCGTGACAGTATTCGAAAGAGTTATATAACTTGCCTACTTAGAATTTTTGACAAAAAATATTGTTATGAACGGAATTCATATTCCGCTTAACTAATAAGACAAAAATAGCCTACATTTATCGCTTAAGTGGAACCGGGAGACTCGAGTGCCCATAATTCGAAATGACACGGGGATCACATTTTTTACGAATTACACAGGTTTTGGAATTATAAAGATTTCTATTAAGCGAGGCTCAACAAAGAAAATTTTGAATTATCAGGGTTTTCATATTTTAGATAATGATTATACATTTCTTTATTGTTGGATTCTTGAATATTATAGATATTATATTGAATATTATATATATATATATATATATATATAATGCAAATTAAATTATTTAATTATTCGTAGATATTTACATATTGATTGTACGCTTGGGAAAAACAAGTAAGCTAAACGAAAATAATCTGAGACGGCAAAAACAATTCAGCATGTACAACGTTGCAAAAAATATTACCAATTAACGAGGGACCAAAATGTATGATATTTCTACGTATTATCGAGTTTTTTTCAAGGAGACAGAAATTTTTACAAATTATTGAGAATTTCGAATTAGCGGTGTACGAATTATCGAGAGTAGACTGTATTTTATATATATTTCTTATCAACTGCTTAAAAATAAAATAAATATTGCATGTAGGGAATACCACAATTTATATCACCGAAAAGCATCAATATCGATAACTGTTATTCTTACCGACTACTCAGAAACTCATTTTAATATTTGGTGTTGTAAATATTTACATCTTTATAGTAACTAAGATTCAATCAATTCAAAGACAATTTAAAATGATAAAAGCTATTTTAGTATTTAACAATCATGGGAAACCCCGACTATCAAAATTTTATCAATATTTTGTACGTTAAAATTAATGGTACTTAACTATATATAATATACATGTGTTTTTGTGTCTGACATACATATTTAGATTCAATACTTTAAAAATATGTAGATTTTATGGACATGATAACATGATTTTATGATAATATGTAAATCTTAATGTATGTTTATATGTACGCATGTAACCATAAATTTAATAAATCATACTGACCGTTGTGTATTTTAAAACTTTAGGATGAAAGCCTTCAGCAACAAATCATAAAAGAAACCTTTCAATTAGTTTCAAAACGTGATGATAATGTTTGTAATTTTTTGGAAGGTGGCAGGTATGTTCCATATAAAATATTCTTGAGCTTATATGTTTTACTCAAAAGTGCCAGGTACTTTTTTGGAGTCCCTTCCAAAACATTTCTTTGAATTGTTAATTTTAAATGACAGAAAATTTCTGAATGCCAAATGTACTACATACTATATACTACAATTATCTTCATTTTGTGTTGTTAAACAAGTAAGAAGTCTGTAGTCGAGTGTACCCGACTACGAGAGCCCCTTTGCCTACATATGCAGCCATACACACACATACTCATACGTACACGTAGTTCTGCACGTACTTAGCCATAGCCCTCACGCTCTATAGCGCTGTACTTAATGTTGTATAACTTC
This sequence comes from Zygothrica quintamaculata, assembly GCA_037044455.1. Lineage (NCBI taxonomy): Eukaryota > Metazoa > Arthropoda > Insecta > Diptera > Drosophilidae > Zygothrica > Zygothrica quintamaculata. The sequence goes on along the minus strand of JBAMBS010000739.1, from coordinate 42,828 downwards.
CGTGTTTATAGTTCAATCTTACCCAGATTCACAAAATGGATCAAGAGTGGTCTAATTATGATGTGTGCCAAAAATAAATTTGATCGGTTAAAAATTGTACCTTATAATCGATTTTTTCAAGTTGCGGGGGGGGGGGGAGGAAATTGAAAAAATCTAAAACAAACTCGTATAGCGTACGAACATAACAAATCTACGTTCCAAATTTCGTTGCTCTAGCTCTTGTTTTGCGCGCACTACTATACACCCCCGGGGCCCATAACGCCACTTTTGATGATGTATAACTTCCGAGATTTTTGATCAATCTTACCCAGATTCACAACATATATCAAGAATGGTCTATTTATGATGTGTGCCAAAGGAAATTCAATCGGTTTAAAATTGTGCTTAATAATCGATTTTGTCAAATTGCTTGGGTCAGGGGAGGAAATTAAAAATCTAAAACAAACTTGTACAGCGTACGAAAATGATAAATTTAGGTTTAAAATTTGGTTGCTCTAGCTCTTATAGTCTCTGAGAAACAGGCGTTCATACAGACGGACGAACGAAAGGACAGACAGACAGACAGGGCTAGATCGTCGTGATTCAGAATATATACTTTATGTATACTTTATGGGGTCTCCGATGATTATTTCTATGTGTTACATATTTTTGGATTTTGCACATTTCCAATAGCTCCGCTTGGCTCTTTTTTACAAAAAGGCAAAGGGGCTAATAAAGAAATTTCTGAAAGCTGTTTTAGGTCGTGTACTATTGGGTAAAACATTGTAAGCATAAGAATGATTTATTTATTTACTTAAATATAAATAATAAATTTTTTGTGTAGCTTAATCGGTGGCTCGGATTACAAGTTAATATACCGTCATTATGCCACGCTATATTTTGTATTTTGCGTAGACTCTTCTGAAAGTGAACTAGGTATTCTTGATTTAATACAAGTGTTCGTTGAAACTTTAGATAAATGTTTTGAAAACGTTTGTGAGTTGGATTTAATATTCCATGCTGACGCCGTTCATCATATCCTCTCTGAGTTGGTTATGGGTGGAATGGTTTTACAAACAAATATGAACGATATAATGGCCAGAATTGAAGACCAAAATAAATTGGTTAAACAAGAGGCGGGGATATCAGCTGCACCAGCTCGTGCTGTTAGTGCTGTAAAGAGCATGAATATTCCCCAACAGATTAAAGACATAAAACTGCCGGATTTACCACAAGCTATTAAAGACTTGAAATTTTGATGAGTAAGTAAATAACTTCTTGTCATAAATCTTAAAGCCGCCTTAATTTTAAATAAACTTTTATTTAATTTAATAGAACACAATATATCAGTGCAACAAAGGAGTTTTAAACAATAATCTAGCGGATGACATGGAAATTATACATTTATCGTTTGAAGATACAATTATATTTATTTATAAGTAAGCCGTCATTCCGTATCTGTAATTAAATGTATTAAATATTTATAATTCGTAAAAATTTCTGTCTCCTTGAAAAAACTCGATTATTCGTAGAAATATCATACATGTTGGTGCCTCGTTAATTCGTAATATTTTTCGCAACGCAAAAAATATTAAACTTTTTATAATTCGTAATTTGATTTCATAACCCCTTAAAATTCGGAATTATGCCGCCTTTATGTCGCTATACATGGTGAATATTTTTGCGGTCTCACATTGTTTTCGTTTAATTTACTGATTCTTTCGCAAGCGTAACATTGATGCGTTAAAACGTCAAAAAAAACGTATAAATAACACATCAATCGCGAGAAATAAGAGACTATTTCAGCCATTTATAATGGAACAAAAGCCAGTAAGAAATCTGTAGACGGGTACACCCGACTACGAGAGCCCCTTTGCCCACTTACTAAGCCACAGACACACATACTCTCACATACACACACTTGTACACGTAATTAGCCACTGCGCGAGTTACACGGGGGAGTTTCCTGCGTTTAGTCAGGGCTCAGTTTCTTGAGTGTAACAAGTCCAGTGAGGGACTTGTTTGGTTTAAGTTTCATTTAATAAAGAATACGACTGCCTTCTTTTGATTCTGGATTCGTTTATTTCATACAAAATCGGTCTAAGGCTATTTGTTTATAATAAGATTGCCTTGAGAGTGTGGGTGGCCAATGCTGCATTAGCATTTGACAGGATTTGCTGATTTGTTGCAGAGCTGTTAATACTTTGTATGTCGCAACAATTTGTACTTAGCAACTATGTTTTGGGTTGTTGACATATTGGCTTTAGACAATGGGTTTTCGGCGGTGTGTATAACGTCATACCGGGTCAGCAACTGTGAATGTTGATGAGTCGGTAGCTTCTCACCCCCCAGTATGGAGCGACGGCTATAACGAAGGGATGGATGGTGCGATGATTTGAGGACGATTCTCTTGTATACAGCTAGTAGGATGTAAAGTGTTGAAGCATGTTGGGTCAGTCCACCATTAGCGAAGATGGTTCACTTTGATGCTTCCATTGTCTCCCAATGTATCCCCTCCAGACTAAGGACCTTTATTGTGACGTTCTTGTGAATATATCCAGGTGCTAAAATTCCAATTGTGAAGTGCTGTCGTAGGTGATACCATTGATAAGGAATGTACAATTGGCATGTTTTATGATGACTGAACCGTTGACGTAAATGCTACTGCTGTTGGAGAAATAAATTGGTAAGTTGCTTCCGTTGCAGATAAAAACTTAGCCTTTTCTGGCTCGAAGATGTCAGTGATATGGCCGTTTTCTTGATTTTTTAGCCTCTTTGCCTTTTTGTAAAAAAGAAGCAAAGCGGAGCTATTGGAAATATGCAAAATCCAAAAGTATGTAACAGGTAGAAATAATCATTGGAGACCCCATAAAGTATATATATTCTGAATCAGGACAACAAGACGAGTTAATCCAGTCCTGTCTGTCTGTCCATCTGTATGAACGCCTGTTTCTCAGAGACTATAAGAGCTAGATCAACCAAACTTGCAATCTAGATTCTTTATGTTCGTAGGCTATACGAGTTTGATTTAGATTTTTAAACTTCCTCCCCTGACCACCGCAATTCGAAAAACGATTATAAGGCACAATTTTCAACCGATTGAATTTCATTTTTGCACACGTTTTAATTATATGAATCCTGATCTACTTTGTGAATTTCTTAAGATTGAACAATAAACACGGAAATTATACAACGTTAAGTATCACGCAATTAAGCGTGGGGGCTAAAATGTTTACGTACGTGCAGAACTATATGTATGTGTTAGTATTTGTGTCTATAGTTGTATATGTTGGCAAAGGGGATCTGGTACACTCGACTACAGATTTCTTACTTGTTTTCCTTGGAGAATGTTGTTTATACACCCATCGATTTTTGGTAAGTTACTAATTAAATTATTATCGCATAAGAATTGTTTACCTACTCTCAGGCATTTGTTATCAAATACATTTTCGTATTCGTTATAAACTAAGTACTTATGAGTAATTAAATGGATAATGTGTGCAAATTTATAATTAAAGGTTTTTACAATTGGTATGTCATTATAAAAAATTATTTTGTTGTTAGTATTGTAAGCTATTATTAGCAGAAATTCATATATTTTTCTTCTGAGTTTATTTCGATATTTTGTTTTTCTAATATGTTTTTGATTTTCAAAAATTCTTGCTTGCTTAATATTAATTTTGGAATTACAATAATTTTCGACAAAAGGATACTTTCTATTATATTATTTAAATAATTTGATAATTGTTCAAGGTTGTAATCAATTTTGTGTATGTACTGAAATTTGTTTATTAGCTCCCGGTCTTGTATCAATTCTTTTTGAATGGTGTTTTGGATTTTATCAAAAAAATTAGTAATTAAGTTTTGTTCGTTATTTATGTGATCTGTTTTTTTTTTTTTTTTTTTTTTTATTAAGGAAGCCGAGGTCTTAAGACCTCTTTGTTATATTTTCAAAACGAATTAAGATTTCATTATTAAATTTGTTTTGTGATTGTAAGTTGTTTGATAGATTGTTAGAACTTTTCTTAATTACTTCAAATTGTGATTCTAAATTTTTGTCTGGTCATCTGCATCCATCTACTTTTATAAAACTACCTAAGCCGTTTATTAGCCCTCTCTTATTCCTTCTCGATGGGGTGAGAGTGTCTAATTTAGCCTGTACTTGTGATAGTTTAGCTTTTAGGGTAAGAACTGAATCGGAAAGAGAATTATCAATTTGTAAGAGATTAATGTTATTGTAGATTTTTCCTATGCAGGTTTTAAACTCGTTGATGGTTATTATATGAATAATGGTTTTATAATTGTTAATTAAGAATATTTTTCCCAGATCTAGTTTAGCAATTGGATTTGTCCCGTTGAGGTGGTTTAAGTTGAAGTTTTGGGCTAACACTTGGCCCAATCTGTAAGAAGATATTTTTAATAAGGTTGTATTATGTTGTTTGTTTTGTTAACTTTTGGATTTTTGATTTGTGTAGTTTTTGGTTTTTGTTTTGTTTTGCCTTGATCTCTTAAAACTCTGTGTATACTAAACGGGGGGTAATTTTGTTTCTCCTATTTTCCTTTCTTAAGACTATGGTGTTAGGTGTTAATATTTGTTGTTCCACTCGATTTGTATTAATTTTTCTGATCTGTCAGAGATAGTTTTAATTAGCTTATCTTTAATTGTTGGGTAAAGTTTTTCTCTAAATGATTTTTATTTTTCAAGGTATGTTCATTGTTGAACGATATTGATTGATTGAATATGTATGTTCTACCAGTAAAAAGTTCGAATGGGGTAAGTTGCGTAGACGAATGTTTGCGTTATTATAAGTTAAGATTACTTCTGTTAAAATTTATAGTGATCAATAAGAAGTTTTAATTGTTTCCTTTTGTTAATGTGGAGTAAAGTCTGATTAAGAGGATTGTTGAAAAGAGATCATTAAAGAATGATGTTATATTGTTCACAGAAGTTATTAAAAAAATTGTTAGAGAATTCAGTAACTTGGTCAAATTTTATTTTTTGAGGATGCCATGTTGGCTAAAGGGGTCTTTTAAACTCTTGACTATGTTTATGCTGTTACCCATAGAAAATGCTGCGGCAAATTTTGAAAATTTGTCCAGAATTGTGAGGTTTACACTATTGTTAATATAGACATCGATGCGAAGAATGTCTAAAGGATTTTCTGGAATTTCGGTTATTTGGAACGAAATTTTTTGCGGCTGTCTGTCATATTTTAATTTGAGACAAGTCTCGCATTTTGTTATTTTTTTTATTTATTATTATTAAGGAAGCCGAGGTCCTAAGACCTCTTTGTGTAATTTTTATCAATAAATTAAGCCCAATTGGGCGCACCGGCTAACCACTAAGGTGAAGCTTGACAAATATAATAAATATTAAATTATTATTATTATTATTATTATTATTAATTTTGTTATTGTCTGTGTTATTTTAGATTTCATATGTGAAAAATAATTTTTTTGTTTTATATGGAGGAAGGTTTCATCGATCCCTCTGCGATTACTATTATTGTGATAAGTAAGTATATAATTTTCTTGGTCGGTTGGAGAGACTATTTCGGCGAGGTATGAGCTACATTAGATTAGTTTAAAGTTTTTGTCATGTTTGAAGTAGGTTTCATAAGCTTGGTTTATTATTATTAGCCCCTTTGCATTTTTGTAAAAAAGAAGCAAAGCGGAGCTATTGGAAATGTGCAAAATCCAAAAGTATGTAACACATAGAAATAATCATCGGAGACCCCATAAAATATATATATTCTGAATCAGGACGACAAGACGAGTTGATCTAGTCCTGTCCGTCCGTCTGTATGAACGTCTGTTTCTCAGAAACCATAAGAGCTAGAGCAACCAAATTTTAAACCTAGATTTGTTATTTTCGAACGCTATACAAGTTTGTTTTTGATTTTTCAATTTCCTTCCCTGACCCCCGCAATTCGAAAAAAACGATTATTAAACACAATTTTCAAACGATCAAATTTATTGTTGGCACACATCATAATTATACCATTCTTGATCCATGTAGTGAATCTGGGTAAGATTAATTAAAAATCTCGGAAGTTATAGATCATCAAAACTGGCGTTATGGGCACCGGGGGAGTATAGTAGTGCGCGCAAAATAAGAGCTAGAGCTACGAAATTTGGAACGTAGATTTGTTATGTTCGTAAGCTATACGAGTTTTTTTTAGATTTTCGAATTTCCTCCCCTGACCCCCGCAATTTGAAAAAATCGTTTATAAGATACAATTTTTAACCGATCAAATTTCTTTTTCGACACATATTGAGTAGACTATTCTTCATCTACGTTGTAAATTTCGTAAAAATTTAACAATTTACACTGAAGTTATACAACATTAAGTACCGCGCTATACTGCGTGGGAGGCTAAACGGTGCGCGCAATGGCTAAGTACGTGCAGAACTGTGTGTATGTATGAGTATGTGTGTATGGCTGTATATGTAGGCAAAGGGGCTCAAAAGGGCTTCTTACTTGTTAGCCCCTGTGCCTTTTTGTAAAAAAGAAGCAAAGCGGAGCTAATGGATTTGTGCAATATCCAAAAGTGTGTAACACATAGAAATAATCATCAGAGACCCCATAAAGTATATATATTCTTGATCAGGACGACAAGACGAGTCGATCTAACCATGACCGTCTGTACGTCCGTCCGTCTGTCTGTCTGTCCGTCTGTCCGTCCGTCCGTCTGTATGAACGCTTGTTTCTCAGAGACTATATGAGCTAGAGCAACCAAATTTAAAACCTAGATTTATCATTTTCGTACGCTGTACAAGTTTGTATTTGATTTTTCAATTTCCTCCCTGACCCTCGCAATTTGAAAAAATCGATTATTATCTTCTTAGCACTTATATATATTTAAAGCATTATTGATCTACGCTGTGAATTTCGTTAAGGTTGAACAATAAACATGGAAGTTACAGCGCATTAAGTATCGAGCATTAGAGCGCGGGTGCTATTGGGATTAAAGTATTTGCAGAACTGTGTGTATGTGTGTGTATGGCTGTATATGTTGGCAAAGGGGTTCTCGTAGTCGGATACACTCGTCTACAGACTTCTTACTTGTTATTATTGGGTTGTGAAATGGTACTTTCTGGTTTAGGTTGCCTATAATTGCTCTGAGCGGTTGCTTTGCGTTGCGTTATTACTTTGTTGGAAGAATTTGTTGTTGCTATACTGTCTTTTGTTATGGTATAAAGACAACTCTATCTGACAGAGTTCGTAACCACTTTCTATGCTTGTAGGATTCTTTAACCTTACTAAAGTCCTGAGTGGTTCTCTTAGATCTGAAAATGTCTGTAGCTCGCTAAGGACACAAGACTCGCTTTCCTTGTTCGAGTACAAACGGATCAAGTTTGATTTTATTGTGTCCCAAATGAGCGGTGCACCTGCTAGGTTCAATGCCTCGTCTGCCCTATCAATAATTTTGTTTATGATGGTTCTCAAAGTGAGTAGACCATTAGGTGTTTGGTCTATGCCTCTGATAAGCATAATGACCTTTTCTACGCTAGTGATTTATCGACTTGGTTAGGGCTTCCGTCAAATGTTGTGAGTTCTTTAACGAAGGCGAGAATATCTTTTGGAGTAAGGGTTGTGTTTAAGTTGCTAAACTCACTCGCTGTTGGGGTCAATGGGACTGGTGTGTTACCAGAAACGCTACTTTGTTCCATTTTTGTAATTAAAGGGGGATTTTCGTTAACAATTGGGAAGGGTTTGCGCGAGTGCTTGAGCGTGTTGTTCTAATGGGTATACTTGGAACTCCTAGTATTGACCGTGTGGTTTTCTTGATGTTGTCAGTTGTTTTTCTGGACATTAGATTTTGGGGTTAAACGGTGGCAACAATGGATAGATGGCTTAAAAGTGTAGTGTTGAATATTCTTAAAAGTATAGCTGTGTATTCTTAAATGTATGTGTAATTTCTAGAATTTAGTTTTATGTTTTCTTATTCTAGGATGCTTATATTAAAGTAATAACATTTTTTGTGTTTAGTGATTTTTTTTTATATATATTGTAAATGATTGGTTGTTTTGTGTTTTTTTTTTTTGTAAAATTTGATTGTCAAAGTGAAAATTGTGTCTCCAAATTCTGCAAGAAAATTTTCTTTAGTATTTTTATGTTTTTTTACTGTGAGCGTTTTTATTTGTTTACCTTGAAAATTAAAAATCTAATTTATTTACTAAAAATTAAGTTCAAACTTCCGCGAATTGTTTGAAACATTCGCGTTATAGTGTGTTAAGTAAAAATTTTAATTGAAATAAGTAACTTACAAAAGAATTTTAAGGTGTCTGACATAACTAAGGTAATGCTTCGGCATGGCCGGAGTGAACACAGTGAGACAATGCCGGAGGTGAATACAAAGCCGGTAGATAGAAGGGGAAGGCGCTATTAGAACGTGACAATGCAGAATCTCAATACGAAGAAGATTAACGAACCTCTGCAGCCACACCAATTGCCTCGTCTTCGTGTTTTCAATCTATTAAGCGTAAGGTTGGACCATAAACGGTGCCAATAACCACTAAAAAGAAGGTGCATATAGTGATGAGTCTAACAGGTTTTACAGGCTTTTAGCGGAGCTTCCAGAAGATGTAGATCTGGAAAGTGACGGTGACTTAATAAGCTGTGACGAGTGTCCTACTACAAGTAAGCAAACTGCAATTGCTGCTCGCCAGCAAAAAACTGCTGCCAGTAAAAAGCCAAAATCTCCTCCAATTGTAATATAAGGAGTTGACAAAGTTAACTTGTTGCTAGAGTGTCTTGGCAAAGTTGTTAATATTGAGATATTCTTATGAAAAACCTCCCTTTGGATGAGTATTGCATATTACAAAACTGTGCAACATGCGAGTTAGAGTGGAACGGCTTCGTAACAGACTGGCTGTTATCCAATGCCATCGCTGCCAGCAATTTGTGCATGCAGCTAAAGTTTGTCGCAAAACATTCGTTAGCGTTAAATGTGGTGGTGAATATCCTGAAAGTAGCTGCACTTGACCACGTAGTAAGCCATGTACATGTTACAATTGTGGCCAACAGCACCCAGTAAACTTCTCTGGTTGCGTCAAGTATAAGGCGTTTAGGGAGCGCACACGGCCAAAGCGTGGTATTGATGGCAGAAGATCAATTAATGAAAATTCGAATTCAAGGATCGAAGCAAGAGTGGCAACTCATGGTAGGCCTGGCACGTCGAATGTTTCCTATGCCTATGTAACATGAGGAGCCAAATATTATGAGGACGTAGAATAACACCGGTCACTCAAGCAAAGACAAAGTCGTAAAGATGATTCCCAGCAACATGCCTTGACTGGCAGTAATTTGGAAGGCATCATGAGGGCAATTCAGTTACTTGAAGAAATCTAAATTCCTTTATTAAGCTTATTTTGCATCAGCAAAAACAGCAACAGCAACTGCAATATAAGCAGCAACAACAGCAGGCACAGCAGCATCTGCAAATATTGCAGGCGCTTGCTGCACTCAAGCCAAACGCCATAATGATGCCACTACACATCGCTATGTGGAACGCTGATGGCGTCTCCACGAAGCTGCCTGAACTACAGAGCTTTGTGCAGCGACATTGCATTGATGTGCTTTTATTAAATAAAACTCACTGCCGGCGAACTAATTCTCCAAGGATATATGGCTTACACTCTTGCCCAGCTAATGATCCAAGAACGGGTAATGCAATGGGGAAGCCGCGATTCTAGTAAAATCGAGTTTAGTACACCTCCCGCTAATGCCAGTGGTTACATCAAAATGCAGCCATAAAGACTGAGCTTGGTGTTATCAATTTCGGTGCTCTATATTGCCCACCACGATTTAATTGGCCGACGGTCACTTCGATGATCATTGATGGTTATGGTTCAAATGTGTAGTTGCTGGTGATTGGAACGCTGCGCACTGGTTATGGGGTGCTGGTAGGAATAATTCAAGACGCACTGCATTAGCGAATCTTGTCCTAAATTCGCAACTAAACACGTTAGCCACGGGACGACCAACCAGATTTCCGTATGGCAGAAGAGGATCACCAAGCTGCTTAGATTTTGCTTTAACACTAGGCATTCTGGGCGTCCATGCAAATATCCAGGCAGTTGTTGAGTTGAGCTCTGACCACCTGCCATTAATTATAACATTAAATGCTCAGGCGACGGAGTATCCAGTTGTGGAGCGTATCATATCAAAACACACCAACTTAGAGTTCTTTCAGTCGCTGTTGCAGCAATCGCTGGATTTGAATATTGAAATTCGCACGGACGAGGATATTGATGATGTCCTAGATATATTAATCGAAAAAACCGAAAAAATTTGTGTTGCTGCATCAGTTGCTACGCGCAAGCCGTCACAAAGAATAGCTGCTGCTGGTATTCCACTTACAAGTGAGATCCGTCAATTAATTGCGGAGAAAAGACGACTGCGTATCAGGTGGATGAGATGCCGTTATCCATTTGATAAGGCCGCTTGGAATAGAGCGCAATCTGTTCTACGACGGTCATTGGCTGATTTTAGATCAGAGTGGTTCGACCAAAGGCTTGCTAACACTGGCACGGATAGTGAGGCAATTCATTCATTGTGGAAGACCACACGGGCTATTAAGAGAATATGTCCCAGGAAGGCGCCTCTGATGGATGCAAATGGGTCATGGTGTCGGTCTGATATCGAGCAGGCAGAGGCTTTTGCTAAACACCTAGCTGGTAGATTTGTGCCCAATGACCTCACTTGCCAGCAGGATATTGACAATGTAATGGATACGCTTGACGATCCGCTCCAAATGGATCTGCCAATTCAGCCTTTTGAGCCAAGTGACCTAGCTTTGGTCATTGGACGTCAGCATTCCGGCAAAGCACCAGGTCATGATAAGGTCTGCAATGCAACTTTAAAGGCACTTCCAGATTATGCAATTAAATTTCTAACTATATTATTTAATGCAATAGTGAGGTTGCAATACTTTCCAGCGCAGTGGAAATTGGGTATCATATCCATGATCCCAAAGCCTGGAAAGCCAGAAAGTGATCCTGCGTCCTACAGACCGATTAGTCTTCTACCTTCAATATCCAAGGTGTTCGAAAGACTCATTGCGGCTCGAATCACCTCATTTATTGAAACCAAGCAAATAATCCCTGATCATCAGTTTGGATTTCGTTCAGGACACAGTACCACGGAGCAACTGCATCGAGTAGTGGACCAAATTCTCCAAGCATATGAGAACAAGGAATACTGTAACGCTTTGTTCTTAGATGTCAAAGAAGCATTTGACCGCGTTTGGCACTTGGGACTTCTGGCAAAAATCAAGAATGCACTGCCGGCGCCTTACTTTTTGCTCTTAAAGTCATATCTTGCCAATAGGAAATTTGTTGTGCGGTTTCACACAGCAATATCTGCAAGATATGATGCAAAAGCGGGCGTACCTCAAGGAAGTGTTTTGGCGCCATTGCTCTACTCCTTATTTACCTCTGATATGCCTCAGCCCAGCATTGATCTAGGTATTCAACCAAGCGATATGATGCTGGCTACGTTCGCTGATGACGTGTGCGTCACGTATAGGGCAAGGTGCGAGTATGAGGCTGCAGATGGGTTGCAGGAGTATGCAGCATCGTTTGAAGAATGGGCAAGACGTTGGAATATTGCCATTAATAAAGGCAAATGTGCGAACGTATGTTTCACACTCAAAAGAAACACACCGCCAGCAATAATGCTAGATGAAGTGCCTGTCGAGCAGGCAAATCAAGCAAGGTATCTAGGAATTATTCTGGACAGGAGGCTCTGTTGTGCAGCCCATATCAGAGTGCTGAAAACGAGGATCAGGGCCGCTGTGGGAAAATACTATTGGCTACTGGGTCCGAAAAGCAAGTTATCTCTCAGCAATAAAGTAACAATCTATAGGCAAATAATTGCACCAATTTGGATATATGGCTGTCAAATCTGGGGGCTTGCGTGCGATAGCCAAATTAAGCAAAGTCCAAATAGCGCAAAACAAAGTACTCAGGCTTATCACTGGATGCGAGTGGTATGTCAGAAACAAAACTTTGCACAGTGATCTGAAAATTGCCTCAGCGTTCCAGCAAATAACTTCCGCTCTAGTCGTTACAATAGCCGCATTATTAACCACAGCAATAGGTTAGCCAAAAGGCTGACTAGAACTCGCCCAGGACGACGCCTAAACAGACGTCGACCACATAACCTAATAAGCCGGATGCCTAGAAGGAGGCAAATTTAATACATTGTATATTATATAATATAATATATGCATAAGCTACACCTTTTGTATTTAAGTTTGACACAAAGGACACAAAGAGATTTCTGAAGACCCCGGTTTCCTTAATAAACTTTATTAAAAAAAAAGTATTTTTGTTGCTGTATTTTCTGTATTACGATTTTTTATAACTTCTTAGTGAAAGTAAATATTGTTGAACAGTTGTAAATGCGCACGTAGTAAAGATTTAGTTTATTATTTTGTAATGAAGTTTATATATTTTATCTGTTTATTATATGTATGTGAAAAGTTTGATGTTCGATGAAATGATGAACAATATCTAAACTTGTGTGCATGTATGATAATTTGTTTCATAATTGTTTTAGTTTTTCGCGGCACGGTGTGCCGATGATCAGCATTTGATTTCGACCACCGTGTCGTGTAATTCGTTTGAGCTTGTGCAAACGTGAGAATTGATGTTTGTATTAGTATAACGTTTAAGTTATATGACTTTGGTCTGAGCTTTTGCAAACATATGAAGGAATTTTTGTGTTTAAATGCATTTTAATTATTATTAATTTGCCATAAAAAAGATCAAATCAAATCAATAACAATCAGGACGAGAAAACGATTTGATCTAGCCATGTCCGTCCGTCTGTTTGTTTTAGATTTTTGAATTTACTCCCCTGACCCCGATTACTAAGCACAACTTTCAACCGATTAAAATTCTTTTTGGCACACATCATAATTAGACCATTCTTGATCTATGTCATGAATTTCGTTAAAATTAAACAAGTGAGATACCTTTAGTCGAGTATACCCGACTATGAGAGCTCCTTTGCCTACATATACATCCTTACAGACACATACTCATACATACACATAGCAAGACATAAAACGGAAGCTGTCCTAATAACGAGTAGAAAAAAACTGAGTTCATCAATGTTAAGGTTGGCGATGCAACAATAAGGTCGAAACCGATTATCAGGTATCTTGGTGTCATGCTAGACAATAGACTTTGCTTCCATCTACACATGAAGTACGTCAATAAGAAGGTGTCGAAAATGTAGAGGCTCTCTCAAGGATGCTGCCCAACATTGGCGGACCGAAACCTGGAACACGTCTACTTATGGCGAGCGTAGTTGCCTCAATATTGCTATATGCTGCATATGGGGCATCAGCAGTAGCAAGAAACAAGTGCCTGGCACGGAAATTGATGACCCCGTACACGTTGCCAGCACTACGTGTAATATCCGGATTCAGAACTGTCTCCGAGGACGCTACACTTGTCCTTGCAAGTATGATCCCAGTGGACATACTAGCAAGTGAAATGCAGACAATACACAAGACGCGCACACAAAACGGGAACACAATATCCGTAGAGACTATTCGGAGGATGGAGAGATGATCTGAGAAGATGCGAAAAGGAGCGACGTGTGGCGGAGAGTGCCTAATATGGGCAACCCTTCTCTGCGAAGAAATACTTTGCGGTGATCCCGCAGGGAAAGTGGATTTGTGGCGTGGGGTAAGTTTAGTACGTATGCGCATAAGATGTTTTCTTGCAAGCCGTGCATGTTGTTGGCACGGGCTGACACATCTTCAGTAGATTCTCATCACAACTGGCGCTCTACTTACCTAGCCATTGCGCGGTCCTTTTACCCCCCGTGCTATGTTGAGCGGTACTTTATGTTGTATAACTTCCGTGTTTTTTGTTCAATCTTAACGAAATTAATTTTGTAGATTGAAAGTAGTCTAATTATGAATTGTAGCAAAAAAATATTTGATCGGTCAACAATTGTGGAAATTCAAATATCTAAAACAAACTCATATAGCGTACGAAAATAACGAATCTAAGTTTAAAATTTGGTTGCTCTAGCTCTTATAACATACTTCAGATAAGCCCCCTCTCGCTCTATATCTCGATAGCTTATGATGTATAACTTTAGAGTTTTTTGATCAATCTTAACGATCAATCTTAAGATCAAGAATGGTCTAAGTATGATGTGTGCCAAAAAAAAAATTTGTTTGGTTGAAAATTGTACCTTATAATTGATTTTTTTTCGAATTACGGGGTTCAGGACAGGAAATTTTAAAATCTAAAACAAACTTGTATAGCGTACGAAAAAAACAAATATAGGTTTAAAATTTGGTTGGTTTAGCTGTTATACTCTCTGAGAAACAGGCGTTCATACGGACGGATGGACAGACGGATATGCCTTATCAACTCGTCTTGTAGTTCTGATCAAGAATTTATATACCTTATGGGGTCTCCGATGATTATTTCTATGCGTTACATACTTTTGGATTTTCCACATTTCCATTAGCTCCGCTTAGTTCTTTTTTATTGCAAAGGGGCTAAAAATAAACACGGAAGTTATACAAAATTAAGTATCGCGCTATAGAGCTCGGTGGGCTAAATGGCGCGCGCAATGGCTAAGTACGTGCAGCACTGTGTATATGTGTGACTATGTGTGTGTATGGCTGTATATGTTGGTAAAGGGGCTCTCGCAGTCGGGTACACTCGACTACAGATTTCTCACTTGTTTTTTTAGCCCCTTTGCCTTTTGTAAAAAAGAAGCAAAGCGGAGCTTATGGAAATGTGCAAAATCCAAGAGTATGTAACACATAGAAATAATCATCGGAGACCCCATAAAGTATTTATATTCTGGATCAGAACGACTAGCTGAATCGATCTAGCCCTGTCCGTCTGTCTATCCGTCCGTCCATCCGTCCGACCTTCCGTGTGTGTTTGTTTTTTTGTGAGTATGTGTGTATAGGTGTTTTTTTTTTTTTTTAAGGAAACAAAGGGGCTCTCGTAGTCGGGTACACTCGACTACAGATTTCTTACTTGTTGGGTTTTGATTTGTTTTGAATGTATACACAACACATCACAACACAATATTTCACATTCACCACAATTTACTTACATTAATATAGTGATTATAATTGTAGGATTCATATCCAATAGAAGATACCGGTTGCGCCAGTTACAGGATGGGGAGCTTCCTGCGTTTAGTCAGGGCCGAGTTCTTTGAGTGTTCCAAGTCCAGTGAGGGACTTGTGGTTAAGTTTTTGCGCTAAGTTTAGTTTAAGTTTCATTTAATGAAGAATACGACTGTCTTCTTTTGATTCTGGATTTCAACTGTTTCGTTTATTTCATACAAAATCGGTCTTAGGCTATTTTAGCCCCTTTGCCTTTTTGTAAAAAAGAGCAAAGCGGAGCTATTGGAAATATGCAAAATCCAAAAGTATGTAACACATGAAATAATCGGAGATTCCATAAAAGTATATATATTCTTATCAGGACGACTAGCTGAATCGATCTAGCCCTGTCCGTCTGTCTGACCATCCGTCCGTCCGTCCGTATGAACGCCTGTTTCTCAGAGACTATAAGAGCTAGAGCAATCAAATTTTAAACCTAGATTTATCAGTTCGTACGCTGTACAAGTTTGTTTTTGAATTTTTCAATTTCCTCCCCTGACCTCCGCAAATCAAAAAAAAACGATTATTAAGCACAATTTTCAACCGATCAAATTTAATTTTGGCACACATCATGAATAGAGCACTCTTGATCCATGTTGTGAATCTGGGTAAGATTGATCAAACATCTCGGAAGTTATACATCATCAAAAGTGGCGTTATTTGCCCCGGGGGGGTATAGTAGTGCGCGCAAAATAAGAGCTAGAGCAACGAAATTTGGAACGTAGATTTGTTATTTTGTACGCTATACGAGTTTGTTTTAGATTTTTCAATTTCTTCCCTGACCCCCGCAATTTGAAAAAATCGATTATAAGGTACAATTTATAACCGATCAAATTTCTTTTTCGCGCACATATTGAGTAGACCATTCTTCATCTACGATGTGAATGTCGTTAAAATTTAACAATAAACACGGAAGTTATACAACATTAAGTACCGCGCTATAGAGCGTGGTGGGCTAAAATGTGCGCGCAATGGCTAAGTACGTGCAAAGCTGTGTTTATGGCTGTATATGTAGGCAAAGGGGCTCTCGTAGTCGAGTACACTCGACTACAGACTTCTTACTTGTTTTATAATAAGATTGCCAATGCTGCATCAGCATTTGGCCGGATGTGCTGATTTGTTACAGAGGTGTTAATACTTTGTATGTCGCAGAAATTTTTACTTAGAAACTATGTTTTGGGTAGTTGTCATGACGAGGGGGTTTCGGAGTGTGTAACGTGATACCGGGTCAGCAACTGTGAATGTTGTTGAGTTGGTAACTCGTGCGCCTTTTAGCCACCCGCGCTCATTAGCCCGTTACATAATGAGGTATAAGTTCCGTGTTAATTGTTCAATCTTAACACAACGTAGATCAAGAATGATATATTTATTATGTGTGCGAAAAAGAAATTTGATCGCTTGAAACTTGTACTTAATAATCGTTATTTTCGTATTGCGGTGGTCAGGGGATGAAATTCAAAAATCTAAAACAAAGTCGTATAGCGTACGAACATAGGGAATCTAAATTCAAAATTTGGTTGTTCTAGCTCATATGTTGCGTGCACTGCTTAGCCCCCCCGGGTCAACGATGATTATTTCTATGTGTTACATACTTTTGGATTTTTCACATTTCCATTAGGTCTGCTTTGCTTATTTTTTTGGCAAAGGGGCTAAAATCATAAAGCAGTCCCTAATTACAAATTATTTCAAAACTTTTTTGTTATTTTACTTTTATGTTTCAAATTAATTGAATTAATTTTTGTTATTATAATTTTATGTTGCTTTTTAATTTGCATTTAATATATAAAGTTTACAAATGAATATACTAATGTTTATTTCTTGAGTCCAACAACTTAGAAATGTATAATCATTATCTAACACAAATTTAAGAAATATATAAGTTCACACATCGAGCTTAATCCAAGGCTCCACAATACAGACGACGTGGACCATGTCATCCAACATCTGGAGACTGTTTTCGTTACGGCAGCGCGCAATGCAACTCCCAAGACTCCAAACGCACCGCCTAGACAAAAGAGGTCGAACGCGCAGATTGAACAGCTACTTAATGAAAAGCGTCGCTTAAGGCCAGAATGGCAAACACATAGATCGCCATCCGCTAAAGAAAATCTCAGAGTAGCCTCTCGAAGATTATCTGACGCACTAAAACAAGAAGAGGACTGCAGCCATCGCCAATACATAGAGAAATTATCTCCCTCTAGCACTAAATATCCATTATGGAAAGCTCACCCAACGCTACACCCACCGGTTGAAGCTATTAAGCCAATAAGAAATTCTGCAGGCGAATGGGCACGCAGCGACAAAGATAGAGCTACAGTATTTGCCACGCACCTACAAAATTCATTTTAACCAAACCCTGCAAAGAATGCATTTGTACTACCAGATTTACCAGAGGACGCATTCTTCAATATTGTTCAGTCCTGACGTCATAGCGAAAATCATAAGAGATCAACTGCAACCCAAGAAATCACCAGGATACGACCAAATAAATCAAAAAATGATCATCGAGCTGCCTCAATGCGCAATCAACACCATCTGCCTGCTATTTAACGCGATAACCAAATTTGGCTACTTTCCAGACAGTTGGAAAAAATTTATTATTATCATGATTCCCAAGCCCGGAAAAGATCTTTCGGTTCCCGCATCATATAGACCTATTAGCCTTCTTTCGTGCCTATCGAAACTTTTTGAAAAATTCCTACTAGGGTACATTATGCCATTCCTGTATAGCCACAACAAAATACCATCACACCAATTTGGCTTTCGCGAAAGGCACGGCACCATCGAGCAAGTAAACCGGTTAACATCAACCATACGCACGGCATTCGAACACCGAGAATATTGCTCAGCGATCTTTCTGGACGTAGCTCAAGCCTTCGACCGAGTCTGGCTAGATGGGCTGATGTTTAAAATCAAAACAACGCTTCCAAAGTGCACTCACAACCTTTTAGAGTCGTACCTCTACAACCGAACATTCTCTGTGCGATGCAACTTAGCGATGTCAGAAGTTCACTCGATAAAAGCTGGAGTTCGTCAAGGCAGTGTATTTGGGCCTACACTGTACTTACTGTACACAGCTTACATTCCAACAAACAGCAATGTGGTTCTATCTACATTCGCCGACAACACCGCGATCATAAGTTGCTCCAAATGCCCTTTAAGAGCAACAGATCAACTAACATCCTACCTGGTTGACATCGAGAAGTGGCTATCAGACTGGCGAATAAAAATCAACGAGCAGAAATGTAAGCACATTACCTTCACGCTCAACAGACAAGACAGTCCCTCGCCGTCACTTAACGGCACATTAATACCAAAATCATCGGAGGTCACCTATCTCGGTGTACACCTTGACAGACGGCTTACTTGGCGCAGCCACATAGAGAAAACAAGTAAGAAGTCTGTAGTCGAGTGTACCCGACTACGAGAGCCCCTTTGCCTACATATACAGCCATACACACACATACTCATACATACACAGAGTTCTGCACGTACTTAGCCATTGCGCGCACCTTTTAACCCCCCACGCTCTATATCGCGGTACTTAATGTTGTATAACTTCCGTGTTTATTGTTCAATTTTATCGAAATTCACAACGTAGATAAAAAATGCTCTACTTAATATGTGTGCGTAAAAGAAATTTGCTCGGTTAAAAATTGTATCTGAAAATCGATTTTTTCAAATTGCGGGGGTCAGGGAAGGAAATTGAAAAATCTAAAACAAACTTGTATAGCGTACGAACATAACAAATCTACGTTCCAAATTTCGTTGCTCTAGCTCTTATTTTGCGTGCACTACAATACCCCCCCGGGGCCCATAACGCCACTTTTGCTGATCTATAACTTCCGAGATTTTTGATCAATCTTACCCAGATTCACAACATCGATCAAGAGCGGTCTAATTATGATGTGTGCCAAAAATAAATTTGATCGGTTGAAAATTGTGCTTAATAATCGATTTTTTCAAATTGCGGTGGTCAGGGGAGGAAATTGAAAAATCAAAAACAAACTTGTACAGCGTACGAACATAACGAATCTAGATTTCAAGTTTGGTTGCTCTAGCTCTTATAGTCTCTGAGAAACAGGCGTTCATACGGACGGACGGACGGACGGACGGACGGACGGACGGACGGACGGACGGACGGACGGACAGACAGACGGACAGGGCTAGATCAACTCGTCTTGTCGTCCTGATTCAGAATATATATACTTTATGGGGTGTCCGATGATTATTTCTATGTGTTACATACTTTTGGATTTTGCATATTTCCAATAGCTCCGCTTTGCTCTTTTTTTACAAAAAAGGTAAAGGGGCTAAAAAGAACATCCCTGAACCTAAGGGCCAATAGTCTCCACTGGCTCATCAGGTCTTCCTCTCCACTTAGCCTCGACTACAAGGTCCTAATGTACAATTCAGTCTTAAAGCCGATATGGACTTATGGCTCCGAGCTGTGGGGGACTGCCAGTCACAGTAATATTGACATAATTCAAACGGCTCAATCCAAGATCCTAAGAACTATCACCGGGGCACCGTGGTATGTTCGGAACGAAAAGATCCATAAGGATCTCAACATTCCTCCCGTCAAAGACGTCATAGCCAAGTTACAGCTAAATACCAAACCAAACTCCGCACCCATCCAAACCTCCTCGCGAGAGATCTATTACGTCAAGTTGACTGGTCCCGCCTTTGTCGTAACGATATGCCAACCCAGTGAATATTATTTAGGGCCCAGAGATTACATCCCAGTAACAGTCGTAACTGGTACATAATTTAGATATAAGATTCGTAATAGTTTTTGTTAGACTCAAACTGAGTAGATCCAAAAAATAAAGCAAAGTAAAAAAAAAAATTATCTAACACAAAAAATTTTGTTTGTTGAGCCTCATTAAATGGAAACCTCGGTAATTCGATAGCCTGTGTAATGCGTAAAAAATGTGATCCTCGTGACTCGACTGTAAATATTTTATAACGGCTCAGAAATATTTGCATATATTAGTATCGAAAGTAATTTAAATATTCCAGATTACTACTTAATAAAAAAAAAACAAGTAAGAAACCTACAACCCCTTTGGCCACATACACCGTCATACGCTCGCATATATGCATAGTTATACACGCAATTTAAACTGATCCACGCAACTATTATTCATCCTGAAGGACATTTGCTTTCCAGTTTTTTTGCTCCAATTTTTTAAAGAACACCCATTGGTATTACATAAATTAATATAAAATAAATTTTTAATCATGTATTCAAACTCCAATATATTTAATAATAAACAATCAAACAATAAAAAATTACCAATACCGTTAATATTTGTTATAATGCACATTAAACCATTTCCGCAAAATGTATATATTTTCGATAAAAATATATAGAAAATTAAGCTGCCACCAGTATATCCAAACGAGGGCAGTTAGGAATTCCGCACTCTATATCTGGGCAACTATCCTTGTGCCAACAATTTTCAGAGTTGCAAAACAAGCAACCGTTTGGTGTTAGTGGAACGTTTGTCGAAAGATCGTACATGTTCCATACTTTTTTTAAATCAGTTACTAAACAATTCATCATTTCAATTGTATGAAAAGGTGTAGGTGCCAATCGAAGTTTTTCCTCTCCACGTGCAACTGTTGGATAATTAATAGATTGGATGTAATGACCAAACTGTTCCATCAACATGTTTGATATTTGACTACACTTAAGGGGGTCACCAATCTTAATCGGAATAATATGACTAGGTGTATCTTCTACCGGAAAACCTAAAGTATTAAAAAAGAAAATCTTTATATAAAAGATCAAAGTACTTTTTATTAGTAATTTCACCTTCTCTCTTTAGTAAACTTTTTAAATAAAATACATTGCTTTGATGCAAGCTTCGAAGCTCTCGTCCTTCTGGAGAAGCTAAAATGCTTACTGCTTCCAGTGATCCACATAGTACAGTTGGCGGTAATGAAGTTGTAAATATAAAGCCGGCTGCATAGGATCGAATCATATCCACAAGCGCAGAGGAACCAGCTATGTAGCCTCCTATGTTGCCAAACGCCTTTCCTAAGGTTCCCGAAATAATATCCATTTTTGATAAGACTCCATCACGTTCACCAATTCCTGCACCATGATCACCATAAAGACCAACGGCATGAACTTCATCAATAAATGTTATAGCGCCGTGTTCATGAGCAACATCAAGTATTTCTTCAAGTGGACATATTGCACCTGTCATTGAATGCACTGTCTCAAAGACAACAATTTTTGGTGACGACTTGTTGACATTCTGAAGAAGTAACCGTAAATGATCAACGTCGTTATGGCGAAAAATGTGTTTTGGGACTCCGCTATTTCTTATTCCTTGAATCATGGAAGCATGATTGCCTGAGTCCGAAAATATATGACAATTTGGTAATAGTTTGGCAAGTGTAAATAAAGTTGAATCATTTGCAACAAAGCATGATGTAAATAAGAGAGCTGCATCTTTTTGATGTAGCTCTGCTAGCTTTTGTTCAAGCCGTTCATGATACAACGAATTCCCGGATATATTCCGCGTGCCACCTGCTCCAGATCCGTGCATATCTAATGCTTCACTTACTGCTCGTTTCACACTTGAATGAGCTGACATTCCCAAATAATCATTTGAACACCACACGGTGATTGGTTTTTCAGTTTGGGTAGAGTATTCGAGTGCGTGGGGAAATAAACCATTTGCAGCTAATCGATTAACGCGTTTAAAGACACGATACGAGTGATCCCGTTTTTTTTTCATAATTTGTTCATTGAAAAACTTTTCGTAATGAAAAGTGGAATTAGGGTTGGCATTAACAATTTCATTTCCATGGTCGCCCCTGGAATTTTGTGGTGCAACATTAACATTGTAAGAATTGCTTTTTGAAGTGTATGACCTTGTAACCGTTCTTAAAAAAGAAAACGAGGTTGAGAGAGAGAGTTTTTTTTCGTTGGTATTAAGCACAGTTTTGTTAATTACTGGGCAGAAAATGCCATACGACTGGTACAAAGCCTCCGCGTAACTGCGTAAATAATTTGCACTAAAACGGTTTAAAAATGGACACTGCATGATATAGCAATTTTTTTAATTTAAAATTCTTCAATAAAAGTGTAAATTATGCAAGAAAAGCGAAAGTGGTGTAAAAACAATCAAGTACGAATTTATATTGGAATCTTATCGATATATCGAAGCTTATTAAATTACAAAATTTCGATACGTTCAGGGTATTCGCGCATTGATTAAAGATTACATTTCTAAAGTATGTCAATAGTAAAACAGTAACGGAGACAGCACCGTTATGATGCCGAATCCGAAAAGGACTCTGGCAAAAAATGATTGGGGCCAACGGCAGAGCAACTACTATACTCCAAATAGACCAAACAACTCATTTTACTCTTTGTATGTGGTAAACTTTGTTAAGAAATCGATCAATTTAAATAAGCCACATCAGAATAGTAATAAGTCAATGTGCGGTTATACCATATTAAAGGATTGGGCTAGAATTCGCAAGACCATTTATTGTCAAGATGGCTTAATCATCAAGTGTGCCCACAAATCGAATTCCTTGGATTGCCCAGGCAGAGTAAACTACTTAAGGATTAAATTGCCCTACTGCCTTTACTATTGTTAATGTGCAGACATCATTAAACAAGACCACTTGGTTTAAATGGAGCTGGCTTATTTCCGTTAAACGAACTAAAGATCCTTACATTTGAACTTATTAAGTGAGAGGAGCAATAATATTAATTTAGGAAATAATTCGCCACTCTATGGTACCGCTTTCCAATACTTATATTAACAAAACTATCGGCGAAAATGTTTTATGTTATTTTCACTGCGTTTAAATAAATCCCAAAAGTAAACAACTGCTTAATGCTAATATCCATAAGCTACCCAACTTAAATGGAAGTTATATTCTAGGCTGATTTAAAAGATTTTGTGAAGCATCTTACTAAAAAATAAATTTGACTGCAACAGTTTTTACTTATCTTATACTCCAGAGTATACTTGTATCACTCCAGGTAGTCATGGTGGTCCGTCAGCCCTAGATAGGCTCAATTCTGATAACTTTTCAGTAATTTTAGAATTCTCTGATAAACCGCACCTAAGAAAAGACCACTTTTGCTATAGTACAAAAAGTGCATAGAGATTAAGTTCACTAAAGTTTTCCACTCGGCTCATGTTAATGACTCTCCAATTTGCCTCAATCAGTTATAGTTAGTTTAATCGAGTTTTCTTTGTCTATTAGAAAATTCTACTTCTTCCATGATGCCTATTTCTGCAGGTTGTCCGCAAGGTTCTATTCGAAACATATTTGAGATAGTTTGTGTAAAAAGCCAAAATTCGGCCGGTTTGAAATATTGGAAACAAGGAGTTCGGAGACCAAATAAATGGTAAAGTTGGGGTTTATAAATACTCACCAAAGATAGACGCAAAATTGTTCCCGTACAGAAACGGTGATGGTTATGAAATATTAATGTTAAATAACGCAAGGTAGAAATAAATGTTAAATTTCCTACAGCTCTCAAAAAGACCCTAGTAATGTAAGAAACACAACAAATTTTGGAAATATAAGTACTAAAAGCGCTATTGTATTTTTGGTTGTTAAAAAAACTTCTTTTGGGACAAATTCGTGTCTTTTTTATAACTAATTTTCATTTAAACATTTTCAAAATGATCCTACCAGTAGCTTGAACTGGCTGCTGTATGAAACGTTAGTGGCACACCGTAAATCTTAAGGCGTTGAACTACAAAAGTTATCCGTTTTCACTATATGAAATGTCTTTATATCAAATTTTTATGTAATACTAAAAGAGTACCCAAATATCAAATCAGGTACTACATATTTTTCGCAAATTCTTTTACGTTATTAAATATAAGGCAGATTTTATATACGCAGTTATTACACAATTTATTATCAAAAAAAAAAAACAATAACACTATTTTGTATCTAAAAATCTATCTTTGTAAATTTTTTCCCTATGATTGCAGTTGAGAACAATATTTAAAGTTGGTGCTAGACGATTTATTCTTTGTTGAAATCTTTCACGATCGCGGGCGATCTCTTGCCATTCACTTTTTCGAGCCGCTCTGTACGCAAAGTTCCAGGAATACATAACATGAACAATTGGTTTCAGGTTAAATCGAACCTAAAAAATAAAACTCAAAATATATTAATGTTACAAAGTAATTTTTTTTATTTACCTTTTTTGTAAATTGCAGGCTCTCGGTGTCACTTTCCTCATCTTGATTATCTGAACTATTATGTGAACGATCAAATGTACAGGAATATTCTACTCCATTGTCGTCATCCTCAAAACATATGAAACTGTCATCGCTACATTCAGAAATACTCCGTTGGCGTTCCACATCTAAATATGTTGTGTCCATGGTTAACGAACTGGAAATTACTTGATTATCCGAAACATTCATGTAATTCGTCGTTTGACAACTGTCAAAAATAAATTGGGGGTGCAGAGCTCTGTTAACGACATTTGCAACAAGAGAGTACATAGCTGGCTCCAGTTTTTCCAGAAGCAAGGTTCTTTCTTCAGCAGAACTTTTCAGAACTCGTAATTTTTCTGATTGTTGTAATGAAGAATTCTGTGTCCGTTGTGCTGACTCCAATCGAAAGTGATCTTGGATTTTAGAACTCATGTTTTTAATTATACGCAATAAATGCAGCAAATAGTCAGACAGTAGAATATTAAATATTGAGAAGTGAATATATTGCAGTTCCATTAAAATCATTTGGGGATAACTTTTTTTTGAATATTCATATTATTGTTCTGCGTCGCTGATAGTGAAAACATATTGTCACAGCCACGATTAATGCGCATTTGCTTTGAACATAATAGTATACGAAAAATATCTCACAGCAATTATTAAAAAATAATTTTAACGTGTGTACTTATGTAGCATGAAACAAGTACCATCTATGACGAAATGTCAGTGGTTTATCTAAAGTGTGGTTTTTATCCAACCACTAATATTTTATTAGCAACCAAAACTAATTTGTTATTTATTGATGTCCACAGAAATTTTTTAACTTTATCAATAGATTTTTTAACTTTACACGTTTTCAATAAACTAAATTCCATACTTTTCACCTTGTGTATAAAATTATTTTTGTTTGTGTTGGTTTTCTTTTATTTCGATTGTAGAGTTGCATAAACACTTATCGATTATTATTGCTTCAAGTGTAACAACTGTGTACGCTTATTTTCGAGCTGCACAAGGTCGCTCTTTTCTTAAAATATAGAAATTTTCAAAAATTCTAATATAAATATAAATTATTACTTATAATAAACCTACTTTGTTAATAACACATATGTAGATCCAGCTAAGCTTCAATGTCAGACCATCTATTTATCACTTGATGTTAACCATTTTTGAAAACTACACCCATTAATATCCGTGCTGCCTAGATTTTATGAAAAAAATATTTTAGAATGTGAAGATAAAATGCCTTGAGATAGCTAAAATGATAACAAAAAATATTTTAAGTTTACATATTTTATAGGAAATCAATTAATTTTAGTTCAAAATCTTCCTGAAATTACATGTGAAAGTAAAACTGAAGTGTACTATACCGTTTGCCTTTTGAAATTAGTCAGAAAGCTGTAGTCAAGTGTACCCAAATACTTCAAAACTAGCCTAGCCTAAAAATGTATACGAATCAGTTGCTGAGAATAGATCCATAAGACATATAAGTTTTTAGATTTGAAGATGATCCGATTATATAAATAAATTATGGTTAATTATTTAAAAGTAAAAATATAAAATGTTTAAAGGTAAACTATTTAAATCTCATATATTTGAATACTTGGTGTTATGCTTGTCATGCTTAAATAAAAGTATTATCATTTTATTAGATGTTTACAGAAAAAGTTGTTCGGTTTTTTGTTGCTAAATTTAAACTCCCAAGTAAGAAATTCGTCAATTTACGCTGTACTTCTGATCATCCTCTTCACCCACTTCCAGCAGAACTTGCATTATTTTACGTTTAAGTTTTTTACGTGAAAGCGCAGAGTTTAAATTACGAAACTCATTTGCTATTAATTCTCCAAATGCGTCCCACTGATCGTGAAAAGTACGTTGACTCGGCAAATAACTTATTTTTCTGGAGTGAAAAAGATTTGGTGACCTGCTCCGAGAATCAATGGAAGTTGGAGTAGTGTTTAAAATTGGTACAGAATTTTGAGTGACTTGTTCTTCATATTTATTTTTGTCTTTAACACTGCTATTATTTGTTTCATCCTCGACGTTCAGCAACCCCAACTGAACGATGTCTTCAAAATGCGTACTTGTAGCTGAATGTGTTTTCGTATTTTCTTCAGTGAAAGTACAACTATGAGTTTTGAGCATTTTCTGAAAAGATACAGTTCTTAACCTAATATCAAGTCCAAAAAGGGAAGAAAGAATAACCTTGCATTGTGATTTATATCCGGGTCGTGGCGCAATAATAGGTCGCAGAAACATCAAAGTTTCGAAATGCTCCCACCTGCAAGTTTTTATTGAATGCATTCTTTTTCCTCCTGGTTCTTCAAGACGGCGCTCATACTTTTTTAATTCTGAATTAAACTGGTTACGTAAATTATGGACTTTTTTCCCATAGTCATTTTTTGTAATGTTAAGAGATGCACAAATGTGGTTAATGGCTTTCGTACGACATTCTTTATTTTTGTATAGATTTGAGTAGGGATTCCATAAGCAATCTGATTCACGATAGAGTTCAATCAATTTGTAAATTTTATCCCGTGTCCATATAGTAGCTTTACGGCGCTGTCGGCTATTTTGTTTAATAGCTGAAGAAGATTCCCGCAACGTTGGCGAACTGTGTGGCATGTTTTACGTATTTGTAAACTTGGAATCGACCAATCCGAAACCAAAAATGAAAACAAAGCTGTTATCGATATGTAATTCAATAAAAGCATGTTTCTATCAGTTGCATCCGAATGCAAGTAAAGTGAATGACTATTAAATAATTAGCCTTTTAAAAATTTGATATACATATGATTTTATTTTTTAATAATTTTATAAATCAAAATTAAATATTGAATAATAGCACAGTTGTGAGATACAATTAAACAGTTTTTTAGGGTTAAAACTATAATCAGATTAATGCTATATATTTATCGAAAGTAGTCAAATATTTTGATTGTTTATATGTTTAAATTTCCTCTTACATAGTTAAGGTAGTATCTATAAAAAAAAAAAAAAAAAAAAAAAATAAAAAGTATCTATAATAAAAATTCCTTTTTTTTCCTTTTAATATAATTAGCCTAAATTGATTTGGCTATACATTTAATGTACAATATGTTTATTCTAAAATATATTATAAAAAAGAATAATAACACCAAAAAACTAAAATTGGGTGAACGATTTGTTAAAACATTGCATCTAATAATCGATTCTTAAATCTTATCGTTAAATCGATAGGTATCATCACTACCATAATTATCTTCTCTGTGCGACAAAAATAAAATAATTGATAGAAATGATTAATTTATTTTGTGTATTATCTGATTTATTTGGCATAAGACATGTATAATATTAAAATAATATTAAAAGACAATGCTTTTGTTGTGCTCCAGTGACAATCAAATTTTATTTAATTATGGCCGACGCCCACGCCCATTAATTAAAATTTGTAAATTATTATCCGGTAAATATTGTTGGCGTAACTTGCGTAAAAATGTAAAACTTAACATATATATTATTATAAACGTTTTAGAAACTAAAGAACAATCTTGTATTTGCGGAAATCGAAAGCGTAATGTCACAACTAATATCCAACACGCCCACACCTCATATGCTGACGACATCAACGTTGACGCCAATACAACCAACAAAACCACCACTCTCTTTTTCAACAGTGGATGACGCTCCTACGTTGGCTTCAGATGTCATACTTAGAGCTTCAACCATTTATGGCGAACTTAAGCATGATACGCCATTGGATCTCGAAAATATACAGAACACCGTGGAGACTGAAAACAATTTATCATCAAGAGATACCTTACCATATTGCAGTGATTCTAAGATAAGAATAATGCCATCAGTAAAATTGTTTGCTGCTCCCCATGCTACTGATCCTAAGCGTAAATTTGTATGCCCTTACGAGAATTGCACAAAAAGTTACGGAAAAAGTTCTCACCTACGCTCGCATCTTACTTGGCACACAGGTATTAAACCTTTTGTATGTTCTGAACCGAAATGCGGGAAGGGATTTACTCGATCTGATGAACTTAATCGACATTTGCGCACTCATACAGGTGAAAAACCATTTGAATGCGTCCAATGCAGTAAAAAGTTTTCTCGAAGCGATCATCTAACTAAACATTTGGCTACACATGATAGACAATTGAAAAGTGTTAATCCAAAACGTTCGTTGCCTAATAACAGTAAGCTTAAGTCAACGAAAAAGGATGCTTCACAAACAGAGTCCGGTTATCATTTCATGGCAGTACTTAGTGGAGGTGATGCTAATTCCAACCAAAATAATATCGCTTCACAGCTTGCAGAAATTCCTGAATTTGAGCACACGCCGTTACGAATTAAACTAGAACGACCAGAGCACAGTGATAAATATCAGATTATACATCCTTTACCTGAAAGCCAATTAACGTCTAGTTTTGCCGCCAAGCCCGAGGTAAAATATGAGTCTGTCGATGAAATTGTAGGCACATTAACACGATTACCGCCACAGGATGGTCCCGGTACCTATGGAATGCCACAATTTGTACAGGAACGCCCTTTTCGCTGTCGTCAATGCGAGAAGAGGTTTAAAAGGCAAGATGATTTAAATCGCCACATACGTACGCACACGGGAGAGAAACCTTACGCCTGCACCCAATGTTGTCGACGATTCGTTCGCAGCGATCACTTAAAAAAACATCAACAGACGCATTTAAAAACTCGGTAGTTTCATTCAAATAAAACTTCGCCATCCGAACATCTGTTAGGTAAATCAGGCATGTGTAACAAATACAAAACAATAAAACTAATTCTAAAATAATGCTTCTTTTGTTAATATATGCATATATTAAAATCTCACCAACCTGTGGTAGTTATTATTATCTGTTAATTTTATAACGTCCACGCCGTGAGATTAATATTAAAGAACGTAGAAATACAATTTTTTTAGACTTTAGTATTATTTAAAAAGTTTAAGCTGGCACATTTCTATATATCCGCCTTGGCATTATTGTTTTACAATTTATAAACAATACTGTAAATTGAAAGAAATTGAATTAATCTGCAGAATGATTTCATTATAGCCAACACTGAAGCAAAAAATAAATAAAATGGTTCTTGAACTTTTAGCAGAAAATAATAATAATTTTTTGTAATCTATGTTTTATTATTTTTCACTTTGCTCGCCTAAATAATCTAAACAAATTATTTAAAATAACTTTAAAATGTGACTTGCATCCATTTTAACTAAGTTTCTTAATGAACTTTAACCTTTATTAAGAGCAAATATTTTTCATTATGTGTTAAATAAAATTCATATACAATAGATGGATTTCCATATCAAAGTTTTTAGCAATAAGAAATTTTAGATTATTTCCTTCTTTTATTATATCCTAAATTTTACTCAATTATACTGTACAGGAAATGCAAAATATTGCATATAAAATTTATTAAATGTGTTTTAAACCGTTTTTTAGAAAAAATCCCATTTCAAAATAATGAAGATTTTAAACCCAAATTTCAATTTTGTTCGGACTATGCCATGTGTTTAAGAATTTTTATTACAATACCATCCGACTACGACTGCCCCTTTGCCAATATACACACAGCTCTACACGTACTTTAAACCATTGCGTGCGCCGTTTAGCCTCTCGCGGTCTATTGTAAGATACTAAATATTTTATATATTCCGTATTCTTTGTTTAATCTTAACAAGATTCACATCGTGGATCAAGAATGTTATAATTATTATGTGTGCCAAAAAGAAGTCAGGGGAGGAAATTCAAAAATCTAAAACAAACTTGTCTAGCGTACGAAAATAACGAACCTAGATTCCAAACTTGGTTGGTCTAGCTTTTTAAGTCTCTGAGAAACAGGTGTTCATACAGTCAGACAGAAAGACGGACAGGAGTAACTGCCAAGATATTTTATTTTTGGAATGAATTTAAAACAGGATCTTGTAAATTAATATCTTTAAATAGCTTCTTAATTAAAATAATTAAAATAATTAACTGAAAAATTAAAATTAATTTTTAAAACAAAAAAATTCAACAATGTTATCTATTTTTTGAAGTTGCTAAATTGAAACATTTTACCAAATAGACGTAAAAATGGGACTTATTGATGCTAAATAGTTTTGTCATTATCCAACTGCCAGTCTACATGATGCTAAGGAACCTATTTAATAACTTAATAACAAAATTTATTGCTATTCCGGTGGATACTCGGATTAATAGATATGGCAATATCGATTCTTTTTTATATAATAATTTTTACTTAACTTGAATATACTTGAGAAACTTGTTAGCCGTTACTAAAAAATAATAATCGATATAAACTATTGGACTAAACAACTATCCGCTAGTTGCCTGTTCAAGAATTAAAGCTTGATATGATACGTAAATGAATCAGATGAGGTAATAAAATTCTAGTGTATTCGAAATATACAATATTCCAAAATTATTGATATAATACAGAATTTTTTATATTAACTTTTACTTTTTGAAATAGTTTTAAGTCCACTTTAGATAAGGTTTCCTTAATAACTTTAGGTTATTCACAAGAGTTGCATATATATTATATAGGCTAGGCAAGAATATAAGACATAATTACAAATGTATGTATAGCTATAACCGTACTTATTCTATACTAAAAAGTTATCAGGAAGTAATATATACAAATGAAAAGTAAAATATATATGAAGTATATATATGTAGATAAACATGTATATATGCATTAACAACAATTCATACATATATAATATTTACAGTGGGACATTTCATTTTTGATACAGCACGCGTTAAGCTGAATTTCAGAAATTCAAACATTTAAAAAAGGATAGAATAAATATTTATTTCACATATCCATAAAACTTTATCCATAAAAAAAAATAGTTTTAGTTATAAAAATAATAATAAAGGCATTATCAAAAAGTATTTAAAATAAGGAAATAAGACTTTTTGCACACTTCAAGGAAAATAAAAATGTAATTATCTATTACTGAAATATATTAAAGGTGATCTTGTGTATACATGCCTTTGGTCTTTATAACTGCTAACAGTTAATTTGACATTGAGTAAATTAAATTTTTTGGTCAATTGTTGTCCAAATAAATACCAGTCTTCTGCAAAAAGACTTTAATTTAAATTGGATCGAAAATTTATGCTTTCTTACCCTTCTATCTACTTCTTTCCACTAAAGCTCATTTGAAAAAATAATTTTTTAAGTTTAATTTCAGCTTTAAATTTCAAAATGCTTGCTGTGGAAATGAGAGTTAGTGGAAAGAGTATAGATAAAGCATAAATTTTCGATCCAATTTAAATTAAAGTCTTTTTGCAGAAGACTGGTATTTATTTGGACAACAATTGACCAAAAAATTTAATTTACTCAATGTCAAATTAACTGTTAGCAGTTATAAAGACCAAAGGCATGTATACACAAGATCACCTTTAATATATTTCAGTAATAGATAATTACACTCTTGTGAATAACCTAAAGTTATTAAGGAAACCTTATCTAAAGTGGACTTAAAACTATTTCAAAAAGTAAAAGTTAATATAAAAAATTCTGTATTATATCAATAATTTTGGAATATTGTATATTTCGAATACACTAGAATTTTATTACCTCATCTGATTCATTTACGTATCATATCAAGCTTTAATTCTTGAACAGGCAACTAGCGGATAGTTGTTTAGTCCAATAGTTTATATCGATTATTATTTTTTAGTAACGGCTAACAAGTTTCTCAAGTATATTCAAGTTAAGTAAAAATTATTATATAAAAAAGAATCGATATTGCCATATCTATTAATCCGAGTATCCACCGGAATAGCAATAAATTTTGTTATTAAGTTATTAAATAGGTTCCTTAGCATCATGTAGACTGGCAGTTGGATAATGACAAAACTATTTAGCATCAATAAGTCCCATTTTTACGTCTATTTGGTAAAATGTTTCAATTTAGCAACTTCAAAAAATAGATAACATTGTTGAATTTTTTTGTTTTAAAAATTAATTTTAATTTTTCAGTTAATTATTTTAATTATTTTAATTAAGAAGCTATTTAAAGATATTAATTTACAAGATTCTGTTTTAAATTCATTCCAAAAATAAAATATCTTGGCAGTTACTCCTGTCCGTCTTTCTGTCTGACTGTATGAACACCTGTTTCTCAGAGACTTAAAAAGCTAGACCAACCAAGTTTGGAATCTAGGTTCGTTATTTTCGTACGCTAGACAAGTTTGTTTTAGATTTTTGAATTTCCTCCCCTGACTTCTTTTTGGCACACATAATAATTATAACATTCTTGATCCACGATGTGAATCTTGTTAAGATTAAACAAAGAATACGGAATATATAAAATATTTAGTATCTTACAATAGACCGCGAGAGGCTAAACGGCGCACGCAATGGTTTAAAGTACGTGTAGAGCTGTGTGTATATTGGCAAAGGGGCAGTCGTAGTCGGATGGTATTGTAATAAAAATTCTTAAACACATGGCATAGTCCGAACAAAATTGAAATTTGGGTTTAAAATCTTCATTATTTTGAAATGGGATTTTTTCTAAAAAACGGTTTAAAACACATTTAATAAATTTTATATGCAATATTTTGCATTTCCTGTACAGTATAATTGAGTAAAATTTAGGATATAATAAAAGAAGGAAATAATCTAAAATTTCTTATTGCTAAAAACATTGAGATGGAAATCCATCTATTGTATATGAATTTTATTTAACACATAATGAAAAATATTTGCTCTTAATAAAGGTTAAAGTTCATTAAGAAACTTAGTTAAAATGGATGCAAGTCACATTTTAAAGTTATTTTAAATAATTTGTTTAGATTATTTAGGCGAGCAAAGTGAAAAATAATAAAACATAGATTACAAAAAATTATTATTATTTTCTGCTAAAAGTTCAAGAACCATTTTATTTATTTTTTTGCTTCAGTGTTGGCTATAATGAAATCATTCTGCAGATTAATTCAATTTCTTTCAATTTACAGTATTGTTTATAAATTGTAAAACAATAATGCCAAGGCGGATATATAGAAATGTGCCAGCTTAAACTTTTTAAATAATACTAAAGTCTAAAAAAATTGTATTTCTACGTTCTTTAATATTAATCTCACGGCGTGGACGTTATAAAATTAACAGATAATAATAACTACCACAGGTTGGTGAGATTTTAATATATGCATATATTAACAAAAGAAGCATTATTTTAGAATTAGTTTTATTGTTTTGTATTTGTTACACATGCCTGATTTACCTAACAGATGTTCGGATGGCGAAGTTTTATTTGAATGAAACTACCGAGTTTTTAAATGCGTCTGTTGATGTTTTTTTAAGTGATCGCTGCGAACGAATCGTCGACAACATTGGGTGCAGGCGTAAGGTTTCTCTCCCGTGTGCGTACGTATGTGGCGATTTAAATCATCTTGCCTTTTAAACCTCTTCTCGCATTGACGACAGCGAAAAGGGCGTTCCTGTACAAATTGTGGCATTCCATAGGTACCGGGACCATCCTGTGGCGGTAATCGTGTTAATGTGCCTACAATTTCATCGACAGACTCATATTTTACCTCGGGCTTGGCGGCAAAACTAGACGTTAATTGGCTTTCAGGTAAAGGATGTATAATCTGATATTTATCACTGTGCTCTGGTCGTTCTAGTTTAATTCGTAACGGCGTGTGCTCAAATTCAGGAATTTCTGCAAGCTGTGAAGCGATATTATTTTGGTTGGAATTAGCATCACCTCCACTAAGTACTGCCATGAAATGATAACCGGACTCTGTTTGTGAAGCATCCTTTTTCGTTGACTTAAGCTTACTGTTATTAGGCAACGAACGTTTTGGATTAACACTTTTCAATTGTCTATCATGTGTAGCCAAATGTTTAGTTAGATGATCGCTTCGAGAAAACTTTTTACTGCATTGGACGCATTCAAATGGTTTTTCACCTGTATGAGTGCGCAAATGTCGATTAAGTTCATCAGATCGAGTAAATCCCTTCCCGCATTTCGGTTCAGAACATACAAAAGGTTTAATACCTGTGTGCCAAGTAAGATGCGAGCGTAGGTGAGAACTTTTTCCGTAACTTTTTGTGCAATTCTCGTAAGGGCATACAAATTTACGCTTAGGATCAGTAGCATGGGGAGCAGCAAACAATTTTACTGATGGCATTATTCTTATCTTAGAATCACTGCAATATGGTAAGGTATCTCTTGATGATAAATTGTTTTCAGTCTCCACGGTGTTCTGTATATTTTCGAGATCCAATGGCGTATCATGCTTAAGTTCGCCATAAATGGTTGAAGCTCTAAGTATGACATCTGAAGCCAACGTAGGAGCGTCATCCACTGTTGAAAAAGAGAGTGGTGGTTTTGTTGGTTGTATTGGCGTCAACGTTGATGTCGTCAGCATATGAGGTGTGGGCGTGTTGGATATTAGTTGTGACATTACGGTTTCGATTTCCGCAAATACAAGATTGTTCTTTAGTTTCTAAAACGTTTATAATAATATATATGTTAAGTTTTACATTTTTACGCAAGTTACGCCAACAATATTTACCGGATAATAATTTACAAATTTTAATTAATGGGCGTGGGCGTCGGCCATAATTAAAAAAAATTTGATTGTCACTGGAGCACAACAAAAGCATTGTCTTTTAATATTATTTTAATATTATACATGTCTTATGCCAAATAAATCAGATAATACACAAAATAAATTAATCATTTCTATCAATTATTTTATTTTTGTCGCACAGAGAAGATAATTATGGTAGTGATGATACCTATCGATTTAACGATAAGATTTAAGAATCGATTATTAGATGCAATGTTTTAACAAATCGTTCACCCAATTTTAGTTTTTTGGTGTTATTATTCTTTTTTATAATATATTTTAGAATAAACATATTGTACATTAAATGTATAGCCAAATCAATTTTATAGATACTTTTTTTTTTTTTTTTTTTTTTTTATAGATACTACCTTAACTATGTAAGAGGAAATTTAAACATATAAACAATCAAAATATTTGACTACTTTCGATAAATATATAGCATTAATCAGATTATAGTTTTAACCCTAAAAAACTGTTTAATTGTATCTCACAACTGTGCTATTATTCAATATTTAATTTTGATTTATAAAATTATTAAAAAATAAAATCATATGTATATCAAATTTTTAAAAGGCTAATTATTTAATAGTCATTCACTTTACTTGCATTCGGATGCAACTGATAGAAACATGCTTTTATTGAATTACATATCGATAACAGCTTTGTTTTCATTTTTGGTTTCGGATTGGTCGATTCCAAGTTTACAAATACGTAAAACATGCCACACAGTTCGCCAACGTTGCGGGAATCTTCTTCAGCTATTAAACAAAATAGCCGACAGCGCCGTAAAGCTACTATATGGACACGGGATAAAATTTACAAATTGATTGAACTCTATCGTGAATCAGATTGCTTATGGAATCCCTACTCAAATCTATACAAAAATAAAGAATGTCGTACGAAAGCCATTAACCACATTTGTGCATCTCTTAACATTACAAAAAATGACTATGGGAAAAAAGTCCATAATTTACGTAACCAGTTTAATTCAGAATTAAAAAAGTATGAGCGCCGTCTTGAAGAACCAGGAGGAAAAAGAATGCATTCAATAAAAACTTGCAGGTGGGAGCATTTCGAAACTTTGATGTTTCTGCGACCTATTATTGCGCCACGACCCGGATATAAATCACAATGCAAGGTTATTCTTTCTTCCCTTTTTGGACTTGATATTAGGTTAAGAACTGTATCTTTTCAGAAAATGCTCAAAACTCATAGTTGTACTTTCACTGAAGAAAATACGAAAACACATTCAGCTACAAGTACGCATTTTGAAGACATCGTTCAGTTGGGGTTGCTGAACGTCGAGGATGAAACAAATAATAGCAGTGTTAAAGACAAAAATAAATATGAAGAACAAGTCACTCAAAATTCTGTACCAATTTTAAACACTACTCCAACTTCCATTGATTCTCGGAGCAGGTCACCAAATCTTTTTCACTCCAGAAAAATAAGTTATTTGCCGAGTCAACGTACTTTTCACGATCAGTGGGACGCATTTGGAGAATTAATAGCAAATGAGTTTCGTAATTTAAACTCTGCGCTTTCACGTAAAAAACTTAAACGTAAAATAATGCAAGTTCTGCTGGAAGTGGGTGAAGAGGATGATCAGAAGTACAGCGTAAATTGACGAATTTCTTACTTGGGAGTTTAAATTTAGCAACAAAAAACTGAACAACTTTTTCTGTAAACATCTAATAAAATGATAATACTTTTATTTAAGCATGACAAGCATAACACCAAGTATTCAAATATATGAGATTTAAATAGTTTACCTTTAAACATTTTATATTTTTACTTTTAAATAATTAACCATAATTTATTTATATAATCGAATCATCTTAAAATCTAAAAACTTATATGTCTTATGGATCTATTCTCAGCAACTGATTCGTATACATTTTTAGGCTAGGCTAGTTTTGAAGTATTTGGGTACACTTGACTACAGCTTTCTGACTAATTTCAAAAGGCAAACGGGATAGTACACTTCAGTTTTACTTTCACATGTAATTTCAGGAAGATTTTGAACTAAAATTAATTGATTTCCTATAAAATATGTAAACTTAAAATATTTTTTGTTATCATTTTAGCTATCTCAAGGCATTTTATCTTCACATTCTAAAATATTTTTTTCATAAAATCTAGGCAGCACGGATATTAATGGGTGTAGTTTTCAAAAATGGTTAACATCAAGTGATAAATAGATGGTCTGACATTGAAGCTTAGCTGGATCTACATATGTGTTATTAACAAAGTAGGTTTATTATAAGTAATAATTTATATTTATATTAGAATTTTTGAAAATTTCTATATTTTAAGAAAAGAGCGACCTTGTGCAGCTCGAAAATAAGCGTACACAGTTGTTACACTTGAAGCAATAATAATCGATAAGTGTTTATGCAACTCTACAATCGAAATAAAAGAAAACCAACACAAACAAAAATAATTTTATACACAAGGTGAAAAGTATGGAATTTAGTTTATTGAAAACGTGTAAAGTTAGAAAATCTATTGATAAAGTTAAAAAATTTCTGTGGACATCAATAAATAACAAATTAGTTTTGGTTGCTAATAAAATATTAGTGGTTGGATAAAAACCACACTTTAGATAAACCACTGACATTTCGTCATAGATGGTACTTGTTTCATGCTACATAAGTACACACGTTAAAATTATTTTTTAATTATTGCTGTGAGATATTTTTCGTATACTATTATGTTCAAAGCAAATGCGCATTAATCGTGGCTGTGACAATATGTTTTCACTATCAGCGACGCAGAACAATAATATGAATATTCAAAAAAAGTTATCCCCAAATGATTTTAATGGAACTGCAATATATTCACTTCTCAATATTTAATATTCTACTGTCTGACTATTTGCTGCATTTATTGCGTATAATTAAAAACATGAGTTCTAAAATCCAAGATCACTTTCGATTGGAGTCAGCACAACGGACACAGAATTCTTCATTACAACAATCAGAAAAATTACGAGTTCTGAAAAGTTCTGCTGAAGAAAGAACCTTGCTTCTGGAAAAACTGGAGCCAGCTATGTACTCTCTTGTTGCAAATGTCGTTAACAGAGCTCTGCACCCCCAATTTATTTTTGACAGTTGTCAAACGACGAATTACATGAATGTTTCGGATAATCAAGTAATTTCCAGTTCGTTAACCATGGACACAACATATTTAGATGTGGAACGCCAACGGAGTATTTCTGAATGTAGCGATGACAGTTTCATATGTTTTGAGGATGACGACAATGGAGTAGAATATTCCTGTACATTTGATCGTTCACATAATAGTTCAGATAATCAAGATGAGGAAAGTGACACCGAGAGCCTGCAATTTACAAAAAAGGTAAATAAAAAAAATTACTTTGTAACATTAATATATTTTGAGTTTTATTTTTTAGGTTCGATTTAACCTGAAACCAATTGTTCATGTTATGTATTCCTGGAACTTTGCGTACAGAGCGGCTCGAAAAAGTGAATGGCAAGAGATCGCCCGCGATCGTGAAAGATTTCAACAAAGAATAAATCGTCTAGCACCAACTTTAAATATTGTTCTCAACTGCAATCATAGGGAAAAAATTTACAAAGATAGATTTTTAGATACAAAATAGTGTTATTGTTTTTTTTTTTTGATAATAAATTGTGTAATAACTGCGTATATAAAATCTGCCTTATATTTAATAACGTAAAAGAATTTGCGAAAAATATGTAGTACCTGATTTGATATTTGGGTACTCTTTTAGTATTACATAAAAATTTGATATAAAGACATTTCATATAGTGAAAACGGATAACTTTTGTAGTTCAACGCCTTAAGATTTACGGTGTGCCACTAACGTTTCATACAGCAGCCAGTTCAAGCTACTGGTAGGATCATTTTGAAAATGTTTAAATGAAAATTAGTTATAAAAAAGACACGAATTTGTCCCAAAAGAAGTTTTTTTAACAACCAAAAATACAATAGCGCTTTTAGTACTTATATTTCCAAAATTTGTTGTGTTTCTTACATTACTAGGGTCTTTTTGAGAGCTGTAGGAAATTTAACATTTATTTCTACCTTGCGTTATTTAACATTAATATTTCATAACCATCACCGTTTCTGTACGGGAACAATTTTGCGTCTATCTTTGGTGAGTATTTATAAACCCCAACTTTACCATTTATTTGGTCTCCGAACTCCTTGTTTCCAATATTTCAAACCGGCCGAATTTTGGCTTTTTACACAAACTATCTCAAATATGTTTCGAATAGAACCTTGCGGACAACCTGCAGAAATAGGCATCATGGAAGAAGTAGAATTTTCTAATAGACAAAGAAAACTCGATTAAACTAACTATAACTGATTGAGGCAAATTGGAGAGTCATTAACATGAGCCGAGTGGAAAACTTTAGTGAACTTAATCTCTATGCACTTTTTGTACTATAGCAAAAGTGGTCTTTTCTTAGGTGCGGTTTATCAGAGAATTCTAAAATTACTGAAAAGTTATCAGAATTGAGCCTATCTAGGGCTGACGGACCACCATGACTACCTGGAGTGATACAAGTATACTCTGGAGTATAAGATAAGTAAAAACTGTTGCAGTCAAATTTATTTTTTAGTAAGATGCTTCACAAAATCTTTTAAATCAGCCTAGAATATAACTTCCATTTAAGTTGGGTAGCTTATGGATATTAGCATTAAGCAGTTGTTTACTTTTGGGATTTATTTAAACGCAGTGAAAATAACATAAAACATTTTCGCCGATAGTTTTGTTAATATAAGTATTGGAAAGCGGTACCATAGAGTGGCGAATTATTTCCTAAATTAATATTATTGCTCCTCTCACTTAATAAGTTCAAATGTAAGGATCTTTAGTTCGTTTAACGGAAATAAGCCAGCTCCATTTAAACCAAGTGGTCTTGTTTAATGATGTCTGCACATTAACAATAGTAAAGGCAGTAGGGCAATTTAATCCTTAAGTAGTTTACTCTGCCTGGGCAATCCAAGGAATTCGATTTGTGGGCACACTTGATGATTAAGCCATCTTGACAATAAATGGTCTTGCGAATTCTAGCCCAATCCTTTAATATGGTATAACCGCACATTGACTTATTACTATTCTGATGTGGCTTATTTAAATTGATCGATTTCTTAACAAAGTTTACCACATACAAAGAGTAAAATGAGTTGTTTGGTCTATTTGGAGTATAGTAGTTGCTCTGCCGTTGGCCCCAATCATTTTTTGCCAGAGTCCTTTTCGGATTCGGCATCATAACGGTGCTGTCTCCGTTACTGTTTTACTATTGACATACTTTAGAAATGTAATCTTTAATCAATGCGCGAATACCCTGAACGTATCGAAATTTTGTAATTTAATAAGCTTCGATATATCGATAAGATTCCAATATAAATTCGTACTTGATTGTTTTTACACCACTTTCGCTTTTCTTGCATAATTTACACTTTTATTGAAGAATTTTAAATTAAAAAAATTGCTATATCATGCAGTGTCCATTTTTAAACCGTTTTAGTGCAAATTATTTACGCAGTTACGCGGAGGCTTTGTACCAGTCGTATGGCATTTTCTGCCCAGTAATTAACAAAACTGTGCTTAATACCAACGAAAAAAAACTCTCTCTCTCAACCTCGTTTTCTTTTTTAAGAACGGTTACAAGGTCATACACTTCAAAAAGCAATTCTTACAATGTTAATGTTGCACCACAAAATTCCAGGGGCGACCATGGAAATGAAATTGTTAATGCCAACCCTAATTCCACTTTTCATTACGAAAAGTTTTTCAATGAACAAATTATGAAAAAAAAACGGGATCACTCGTATCGTGTCTTTAAACGCGTTAATCGATTAGCTGCAAATGGTTTATTTCCCCACGCACTCGAATACTCTACCCAAACTGAAAAACCAATCACCGTGTGGTGTTCAAATGATTATTTGGGAATGTCAGCTCATTCAAGTGTGAAACGAGCAGTAAGTGAAGCATTAGATATGCACGGATCTGGAGCAGGTGGCACGCGGAATATATCCGGGAATTCGTTGTATCATGAACGGCTTGAACAAAAGCTAGCAGAGCTACATCAAAAAGATGCAGCTCTCTTATTTACATCATGCTTTGTTGCAAATGATTCAACTTTATTTACACTTGCCAAACTATTACCAAATTGTCATATATTTTCGGACTCAGGCAATCATGCTTCCATGATTCAAGGAATAAGAAATAGCGGAGTCCCAAAACACATTTTTCGCCATAACGACGTTGATCATTTACGGTTACTTCTTCAGAATGTCAACAAGTCGTCACCAAAAATTGTTGTCTTTGAGACAGTGCATTCAATGACAGGTGCAATATGTCCACTTGAAGAAATACTTGATGTTGCTCATGAACACGGCGCTATAACATTTATTGATGAAGTTCATGCCGTTGGTCTTTATGGTGATCATGGTGCAGGAATTGGTGAACGTGATGGAGTCTTATCAAAAATGGATATTATTTCGGGAACCTTAGGAAAGGCGTTTGGCAACATAGGAGGCTACATAGCTGGTTCCTCTGCGCTTGTGGATATGATTCGATCCTATGCAGCCGGCTTTATATTTACAACTTCATTACCGCCAACTGTACTATGTGGATCACTGGAAGCAGTAAGCATTTTAGCTTCTCCAGAAGGACGAGAGCTTCGAAGCTTGCATCAAAGCAATGTATTTTATTTAAAAAGTTTACTAAAGAGAGAAGGTGAAATTACTAATAAAAAGTACTTTGATCTTTTATATAAAGATTTTCTTTTTTAATACTTTAGGTTTTCCGGTAGAAGATACACCTAGTCATATTATTCCGATTAAGATTGGTGACCCCCTTAAGTGTAGTCAAATATCAAACATGTTGATGGAACAGTTTGGTCATTACATCCAATCTATTAATTATCCAACAGTTGCACGTGGAGAGGAAAAACTTCGATTGGCACCTACACCTTTTCATACAATTGAAATGATGAATTGTTTAGTAACTGATTTAAAAAAAGTATGGAACATGTACGATCTTTCGACAAACGTTCCACTAACACCAAACGGTTGCTTGTTTTGCAACTCTGAAAATTGTTGGCACAAGGATAGTTGCCCAGATATAGAGTGCGGAATTCCTAACTGCCCTCGTTTGGATATACTGGTGGCAGCTTAATTTTCTATATATTTTTATCGAAAATATATACATTTTGCGGAAATGGTTTAATGTGCATTATAACAAATATTAACGGTATTGGTAATTTTTTATTGTTTGATTGTTTATTATTAAATATATTGGAGTTTGAATACATGATTAAAAATTTATTTTATATTAATTTATGTAATACCAATGGGTGTTCTTTAAAAAATTGGAGCAAAAAAACTG
The DNA here is from genome assembly GCA_037044455.1 of Zygothrica quintamaculata. Classification (NCBI taxonomy): domain Eukaryota; kingdom Metazoa; phylum Arthropoda; class Insecta; order Diptera; family Drosophilidae; genus Zygothrica; species Zygothrica quintamaculata. Next base: position 470 of record JBAMBS010000739.1, on the reverse strand, counting down.
GAAAGCAAATGTCCTTCAGGATGAATAATAGTTGCGTGGATCAGTTTAAATTGCGTGTATAACTATGCATATATGCGAGCGTATGACGGTGTATGTGGCCAAAGGGGTTGTAGGTTTCTTACTTGTTTTTTTTTTATTAAGTAGTAATCTGGAATATTTAAATTACTTTCGATACTAATATATGCAAATATTTCTGAGCCGTTATAAAATATTTACAGTCGAGTCACGAGGATCACATTTTTTACGCATTACACAGGCTATCGAATTACCGAGGTTTCCATTTAATGAGGCTCAACAAACAAAATTTTTTGTGTTAGATAATTTTTTTTTTTTACTTTGCTTTATTTTTTGGATCTACTCAGTTTGAGTCTAACAAAAACTATAACGAATCTTATATCTAAATTATGTACCAGTTACGACTGTTACTGGGATGTAATCTCTGGGCCCTAAATAATATTCACTGGGTTGGC
>JBAMBS010000738.1:0-13825 GCA_037044455.1 Zygothrica quintamaculata | reverse complement strand
AATTTTTGATCAATCTTACCCGGATTCACAACATCGATCAAGAGCGGTCTATTTATGATGTGTGCCTAAAATAAATTTGATCGGTGGAAAATTGTGCTTAATAATCGTTTTTTTCGAATTGCGGGGGTCAGGGGAGGAAATTCAAAAATCAAAAACAAACTTGTACAGCGTACGAACATAACGAATCTAGATTTCAAGTTTGGTTGCTCTAGCTCTTATAGTCTCTGAGAAACAGGCGTTCATGGACAGACGGACAGACGGACGGACGGACAGACGGACAGACATACAGACGGACGGGCTAGATCGAACTCGTATTGTCGTCACTGATATCAGAATATATATACTTTATGGGGTCTCCGATGATTATTTCTATGTGTTACATACTTTTGGATTTTGCACATTTCCAATAGCTCCGCTTTGCTCTTTTTTTACAAAAAGGCAAAGGGGCTAAATAGGTTCCAAATTTCGTTGCTCTAGCTCTTATTTTGCGCGCACTACTATACCCCCCCGGGGCCCATAACGCCACTTTTGCTGATCTATAACTTCCGAGATTTTTGATCAATCTTACCCAGATTCACAACATCGATCAAGAGCGGTCTAATTATGATGTGTGCCAAAAATAAATTTGATCGGTTGAAAATTGTGCTTAATAATCGTTTTTTTCGAATTGCGGGGGTCAGGGGAGGAAATTGAAAAATCAAAAACAAACTTGTACAGCGTACGAACATAACGAATCTAGATTTCAAGTTTGGTTGCTCTAGCTCTTATAGTCTCTGAGAAACAGGCGTTCATACGGACGGACGGAGGCCGGATGGACGGACACGGATGGACGGACGGACGGACAGACAGACGGACAGGGCTAGATGAACTCGTCTTGTCGTCCTGATTCAGAATATATATACTTTATGGGGTCTCCGATGATTATTTCTATGTGTTACATACTTTTGGATTTTGCATATTTCCAATAGCTCCGCTTTGCTCTTTTTTTACAAAAAAGGCAAAGGGGCTAATAAAACCCACAATCTCCGTCGACACGAATCGATACATATCACATAGACCTAAAGAAAAAAACAAGTAAGAGTCTGTAGTCGAGTGACCCGACTACGAGCCCCTTGCCTACATATACAGCCATACACATACTCATACATACACACAGTTCTGCACGTACTTGGCCATTGCGCGCCTTTAGCCCACCACTTCTTGCTGATGTTGTATAACTTCCGTGTTTATTGATCAATCTTACTCAGATTCACAACATCGATCAAGAATGGTCTAATTAATGATGTGTGCCAAAAATAAATTTGATCGGTTGAAAGTTGTGCTTAATAATCGAATTTTTCGATTTGCGGGGGTCAGGGGAGGAAATTGAAAAATCAAAAACAAACTTGTACAGCGTACGAACATAACAAATCTACGTTCCGAATTTCGTTGCTCTAGCTCTTATTTTGCGTGCACTACATTACCCCCCCGGGGCCGATAACGCCACTTTTGCTGATCTATAACTTCCGAGATTTTTGATCAATCCTACCCAGATTCACAACATCGATCAAGAGCGGTCTAATTATGATGTGTGCCAAAAATAAATTTGATCGGTTGAAAGTTGTGCTTAATAATCGAATTTTTCGATTTGCGGGGGTCAGGGGAGGAAATTCGAAAATCTAAAACAAACTCGTATAGCGTACGAACATAACAAATCTACGTTCCAAATTTCATTGCTCTAGCTCCTATTTTGCGCGCACTACTATACCCCCCCGTGGCCCATAACACCACTTTTGAGGATCTATAACTTCCGAGATTTTTGATCAATCTTACCCAGATTCACAACATCGATCAAAAATGGTCTAATTAAGATGTGTACCAAAAATAAATTTGATCGGTTGACTAATTGTGCTTAATAATCGATTTTTTCGAATTACGGTGGTCAGGGGAGGAAATTGAAAAATCTAAAACAAACTCGTATAGCGTACAAACATAACGAATATACGTTCCAAATTTCGTTGCTCTAGCTCTTATTCTGCGCGCACTACAATACCCCCCCGGGGCCAATAACACCCCTTTTGCTGATCTATAACTTCCGAGATTTTTGATCAATCTTACCCAGATTCACAACATCGATCAAGAATGGTCTAATTATGATGTGTACCAAAAATAAATTTGATCGGCTAAAAATTGTATCTGAAAATCGATTTTTTCGAATTGCGTGGGTCAGGGAAGGAAATTGAAATATCTAAAACAAACTCGTATAGCGTACGAACATAACAAATCTACGTTCCGAATTTCGTTGCTCTAGCTCTTATTTTGCGCGCACTACATTACCCCCCCGGGGCCGATAACGCCAATTTTGCTGATCTATAACTTCCGAGATTTTTGATCAATCTTACCCAGATTCACAACATCGATCAAGAGCGGTCTAATTATGATGCGTGCCAAAACAAAATTTCATCGATGGAAAATTGTGCTTAATAATCGATTTTTTCAAATTGCGGTGGTCAGGGGAGGAAATTGAAAAATCAATAACAAACTTGTACAGCGTACGAACATAACGAATCTAGATTTCAAGTTTGGTTGCTCTAGCTCTTATAGTCTCTGAGAAACAGGCGTTCATACGGACGGACGGACGGACGGACAGACAGACGGACAGGGCTAGATGAACTCGTCTTGTCGTCCTGATTCAGAATATATATACTTTATGGGGTCTCCGATGATTATTTCTATGTGTTACATACTTTTGGATTTTGCATATTTCCAATAGCTCCGCTTTGCTCTTTTTTTACAAAAAAGGCAAAGGGGCTAAAAAAAATTTATATTGAATAAAAATGGAAGTTGGATTGGCAATAATTGTAACATAAGAGGCATAAAGAAGAGCGGCAACAGCCATTATTTCTAATTAATACATAATAATATGTTGTGAGAAGAGGCCATTTTAATATCTAGCACTGGCACGCTGCACAATCGCGCTGTAAATCGGGCAGACCGGTAACATCATAAGATTTCCCGAAGGCTACCCTTTAAACACACAGTTGCGGCAACTCAGCGCATTTTCGCACTGAGCTACTCAGTATATAGGGACAGAAGTCTTCGGATCTCTCCGACAATTTTTTAACATGGCGTGTTCCACAAAAGAGGTATTACTACCATGGTCCACGCATATAACTAGTATATAACAGTGAGTTTGTTACAATGCGCCAAGTAACGCCCCTCTAAGATAACGGCAGATTGCTGTTATCCCATTGGTACCAATTCGAGCCATGTTGTTGGGCATGAACTACCCCTTGGTGTGGGGCGATCCCACACCAGGTTGATACGCAACTCCACACGAGCCGAAGCTCTACCCGCATTTGGGTTAACCACAACCAGCAGGATACTCCCACAAGGGGGCCAACCTCAATGAGTAGTGCTAACTACTCAACTCGTGGTACCGAACTTAAAGGGCTCGGTGGGCCCTCCCCTTTAGCCACGACTTACTGTACATACGGGGAATCGCCTCATACGACAAGCAGGAACTGACTGTGGTAATATTCTACTGACAGTTAAACACACGGGTGGACCAGTTTCAGCAATACTGCCCGGGACTACCAGCCCACGTGTCCCACTTATCGCCTCATACGACAAGCCGGGAGTGACTGTGGTAATATTCTGTTGCCCGTTAAGCACACGGGTGTACCAGTTACAGCAGTACTGCCCGGGACTCGCAACCCACGTGTCCCATTTATCGCCTTATACGACAAGCAGGGACTGACTGTGGTAATATTCTGTTGCCCGTTAACCACACGGGTGTACCAGTTTCAGCAATACTGCCCGGGACTAGCAACCCACGTGTCCCATTTATCGCGTCATACGACATGCAGGGACTGACTGTGGTAATATTCTGCTTCCCGTTAACCACACGGGTGGACCAGTTTCGGCAACTCTGCCCGGGACTAGCTGCCCTCATAACCCATTAGTCGCCTCTTACGACAAGCAGGGAAATTGTATGGCGAAATTCTAACCCGCCATCCATACGGGTATAATTCTTGGCTCAGCTCGGGACTGATAATTGCACTCAATATCGTCTGTCTGCGCTGTGCAAATATATATTTGGCAAACGAGCTAAGCAGCCGCAATGCTGTCCTCGTTATTAGTTTCTTTAGAGACGCTCCAGATGGCGTTTATCTTTTTTTCTCCCAGTCCATCGAGGTCTCGCATCCCTGTATAAAGTGGGCAGTCGCAAAGGACGTGCGGCCAGTCCTCACAAGGTGTATCGCTTAGCTTTCTACTGAATAAATATGCGTTTAGCGTCGAGGACAAAACTTGCTTCCGGAAAATACTTATAGGTGACACAACCTCATTTATCGCTGGCCCATCTGCGTTGCCACGCTTCCAACAAAGCAACGCCATCTTCTCACTCCAGCCTAGATTTTACAGATCTCGACAGTACAGCCAATCGCTTTCTTCAATCGAACGGCGGACCACTGGACACGGTTCGGCAAACCGGTAGGCATCCAAGATGGATGAGCCTCTGGCAGAACATAAGTTGCCTCCTTGCAACCACTTGCTTCAATGCCACAACATACCATGCTGACGCACCAAATAGTGCACAAGGCACCATGAGCCCTGAGTAAATGATCAGCTTGTCGCGGTGACCAGACCCCAGTCAACCCGCAGTACGTGTGCTAATGTAGGCACCTTTAAAATCAGCAAAAATGCCTAGTACCTATTTCGATGAGCTCGTAGACACAGCTTTCTTTACATGAGCCCAAGCATCCTCAACACAGCGTTCAGGTTTAAAGCCAAATTGCCATCTGGAGCCGTCCGGTAGTATATTTTTAAGGCGGTTTATAGGAGGCAGGATCGCTTTTGTCTTTTTCCTGTCCCTTGAGGATCAGCGCAACTCGTGGCTGCTTCCAGTCAGTAGGGAAGTGGCCTTCTGCTACACAACGTGCATATAAATTTGTCATTTGTTGGCGGATAGCACGCCAAACCTCTTTGCAGATTGCACCGGTGATGCCGTCCATGCCGGGAGAGCGCCTGCTCATAAGCCGCGCGACACATGCATCAACCTCAGAGGCTTCGACAACTGGCGGCATAGTTTCCTGAACGGTGATGGGTGCATCATACTCTGTGACTGGAGAGAAGCCACGAAGGAGCACTCTTGCACAGTCGTGCCAGGTAACGACTAACTCGCCATTTGATTTTAAGCAGTCTAGACGAGCCCCAAGGATTATCTTTTATCTCACCTACAAACCGGCGCCAATCTTGCTTCTTCGTTGATAAAATATGTTTTTTATACTGAGCCATAGATAACCGCAATTACATTTTCAGACGCTCGGCGTCATCACTGCCAGAACGACGAGCATTCTGTAGCCGTCGCTTTAATTTCCTAACCTCTAGGCGTTTTGTGCTAAGGTCAGCATTCCACCAAACCACTTTCCGAACAGATCTGGGTGGTTTGCGTCCCAATATTCGATCACAAACGCTATGCACGATAGAGCATACTGAAGAGACCTGGTCATCTAGCGGCATTGTAATGAAAGTTGGCAGTTCAGTTGGCTGTCTTGCTATTTCTACACCAAATAATCGCCAAAGAGCACTGGAGGTGTTCCATAATGGCATAGGAGCAAAGCTCTCGACTATGTTATTGGTATTTTGCGTCACCACAACATTTATAATATTATGGTCGGTGATATCCCATTCGATGACACTCCAGTTATATTCAGCCCACATAGTCGCTGCTGTATTGACATCTGCTATGTGACATCAATATCGCTTTGAGATCTGCTATTGTCAAATTGCTATTGACAATAAGCACCACGGCTCGACTACCAATTATCCAATCGCTAAGCAAGTCACCCCTTTGGTAATTTAAATGTCTATGAGTATGAGCATGTTCAGATATCTTGCTGCAGCACATGGGAGATATTGCGTTTGCATCAAAACATAGTATGGTGGGAGTACTTCTGGCCTGTAATAATACCGCATCCATATATGTCATATACGGCTCCAATACAGCGTTAAATTGGCAGTATACGGACCAGTTTTGTCAAGATATGGCTCTTGCACCAGTGCAAATAAACGGCCAGACTCTCGCATGTGGACTCAGAGTTCGATGGTTGTAGCTCGACCGCGGCCACAATTTGCTTAGGTGAAACTAAACATTAATGTCTAGCTTGCACCGTAAATGGGACACATTACAGAAAGCATATAATGCCCCGATGGAAGTCCCTTAAATCGACAGTTTCAGCAGTCCACAGGGTTGATGCACTTAGCTGCAACATGACCAGCTTGTCCGCATTGTTTGAAGACTCCTTCTTTATTACTGCATTATGCCACTCGATTGTCAAAACCGACACATATATGGCATGCGTAGGTACGGATCAGCGGCCGGCAATGGTAAGAAAACAACTTGATGTAGACCCGACCGGTCTTATCAAGTACAGACAGTGCTTCTTCATTGATTTCAAGCACCAGGTTGACTGTAGTCCCATGTGGACCACGGCTTAGATTCTAAGTGCACAGCTTACTGGAATGCTTCAATGGACAGCTCTGGAAAGTTCATGATATGTATTTCTCACATAAACTCTCCAGGTGTGATGGTGGTATCGACATCATATATGTTAACCTTCGGCAGAAGTCCCTTGTTCGCTTCGACTCTTCGTCCTACCTCAGAGAACTTTTTGTTTGCGACAACTTTTTTCAGCTCTTTTGCAGAAGGCGTGCGAATGGTAGCGCTGCCGCTCTTAACTTCGCGTATTTTATGCACTCTAACTCCAAGCTCAGGTGCAACCTCATTTCGCACAATTTCTGCGACGAGCTTACCAGGTACATTTGGGTCGTTGACCAATGCTGACCATGTTTCCGGGGGATTTTTCATGCGTGGGGCAGCAATTGGACCTAGCTATGAGGCTACGGTAATATTGAAATTTTTCTGCCCTGAGGACAGAGTAGCGACAGGTGCACAAAGTGCTTTTTCTAGCGTTTTTTATGGCTAGTTCCATAATAATCTCATCATACTTACTTATAGCTTTGAAAACTAAGTTCATGCGCATTAGCGACATCCCTGAAGCACATATTGTCTCTTTTACGGTATTTTGGACTGCAGATAACTTACCCACAATCACTGGCACAACAGTATTACCAGCAACAGTAGAAGCAGCAAAAGTACCATAAGCGGCAGTAGCGTCAGTAAGAGCAGTAGCAGAAATAGCGGCGGAATCGGCAGTAACGGCGGAAGCGGTATTAGCGGCAGTAGCTGCAATAATAGTCGCAACAGTAGCAGCACATTCAGAAGTATCAACAGCAGCAGAAGTAGTAGAAGTGGTTGAAGTAGCGGCAACAGGTATACTAAATGTTTTTGTTCATCTCTTCTTCAGTTGCTATTTACTTAGCCTGAGACGGGTCTTCATCAGAGGTGGGCAAGCCTGGAGGCGACGTTGCAGCTCTGGTGTTGGTCATACGTTTCCCCTTTTTTATCAGCACTGGTTTCATACTTATATCGCTGATGTCACTAACAATATCGCTACAAGTGAAAACACTCATTGTTTCAGATGTTAAATCCGCACTTAACATATATATTTATTTATTTATTTAATTATTGTTCCAATTTTAAAAGACTATTGCGGCGGTATTTTGACTATATAATTTATACTATTACTATATACAGTCACTGTTATCGGTACTCAAACAGTGAACTATATATAAATTAACAAAGCTAATCGATAGTGCAGTATTTATGTTAAGCAGTGTTGCCAGTTTAGCATATAATATGCTAGATTTAGCATATTTCAAACTGGAAAGCTTATATATATGGGCTCTAGCTTATAGCATATTTTCTAGCATATTTCAGTATTCATTTAGCTTACTCTAATTTTTTGTCAGTTTAAAGTAAGAGACATACAGACAACAACGATATTTGTTCAATTTTGACTATCGTTACGTGTTTACATAAATTACATAAATTACTATCAAGATTTCTTATGCAACAAGTGACGCTATTGCAATATTTAAAAAATCTAATACAAAAGCATCCGCTATTAATGTAAAATGCCTAAGGCTTCATACAAACAAACATTTTGTGATGCCTAAATGCAAAGTAGCGAATTTTAGGATTGGCTGCGCTAAACTTCCAGGAGACAAAACAAAGGCGTACTGTTTCCGCTGTAAACCAACAGTAGGAGCAAAAATCTTAGGCACCATGCTGCAACAAAGAAGCACATCTATATCTATGATTAATTCAAATAAAAAGTTTTTTTTTCTTATAACTGTTATTAAGGAATACGAGTTCTTCGAAGACCTCTTTTTGTTCTTTGTGCAGAATAATTCAGCTCGATTGGTAGCGCCGGCTAACCATTCAGTCGTAGGTTATACATAATAATTATAATAAATACAATATGCTATTAAGTTAGCCTAAAATGATAAGTATGCAGCGAAAGAATCTGATAATGACATTGACATTATAGATGAATATTTCAATTAAATTTTGATTTATGAAAATTAGTTTTTCTTATGTTTTATTGATGATTTAGACTTTGCAAATATTTTAGCATATTATTTACATTTTTAGCTTATTTTTAGCATATTTTTATATACTTATATCGCTGCTGTCACTAACATTATCGCTACAAGTGTGATATTTTTCACTCATTGTTTCAGATGTTAACTCCGCACTTAACATATATATTTATTTATTTATTTAATTATTGTTCCAATTTTAAAAGACTATTGCGGCGCTATTTTGACTATGTAATTTTTACTGTAACGATATACAGTCACTGTTATCAGTACTCAAACTGCTACCGATATATAAGTAACCATAAGTAATCGATGGTGCAGCATTTATGTTAAGTTAGCCACAGAAAGCTTTTCCTCTCTTTTTTAATTTATCCATAGCTGTTAAAACTGCATGTTCGCATGGCCGCTATGACGAGCTTTCGGTGAGATCAGTTGGAGTTGGATAGCTGAATAAAGCACATCACAGAGTGGAGTTAATTCACAAGGTTTTTTTTTATTAACACGTGTTACACGTGGGAAATATAATTGATATTAACGTATTTTGTTAGCACAGAATACATCAGCATCACATCTGCTAGTCTGAGTAAACAACGTTTACTCGACCGTTGCGACTCATTGTTCAGGCACTGCCTAATAATTAGAGACAGCAATGTTAATATTATTAATAAATTATTAAGGCAGACGTTTGTTGATACAAAATATCAAAAACGTATTTTGTTAACACAAAATACATCAGCAACACATCGGATAGTCTGAGTAGACACGTTTACTCGACCGTTGCGTCTTATTGTTCAGGCACCGCCTAACAATAAGAGACAGCAATCGTTAATATAATTAATATAATATTAAGGCAGACGTTTGTTGATACAAAATATCAAAAACGTATTTTGTTAACAAAAAATACATCAGCAACACATCGGATAGTCTGAGTAGACACGTTTACTCGACCGTTGCGACTCATTGTTCAGGCACCGCCTAATAATTAGAGACGGCAATCGTTAATATAATTAATATAATATTTAGGCAGATGTTTTTTGATACCAAATATCAAAAACGTATTTTGTTAACACAAAATACATCAGCACCACATCGGCTGGTCTGAGTAGACGCGATTACTCGACCGTTGCGTCTCATTATTCAGGCGCTGCCTAACAATTGGGCACAGTAATTGCTAATATTATTAATATAATATTAGGGCAGATACTTGTTGATACAAAAGGTCAAAGATATATATTGTTAGAACAAAATATATCAGTTATATTAATTGGCGCCCAACGTAAAAGCATTGTTGCTTCCATTTTTGAGAATGGCTTAAAATTTTTTTTATTTTTTTTTCTTGTTCTTACGTTTAGCCAGCACAGAGCCCCTCGCCTGCATTTAAGCGATTCAGACTTTGATTGCAATTATCGCATTTAAGTCGCACCGCAAAGACATACTACCAGTACGGGCCGGTTTTACGATAACATGGACTCCGAACAGCTTAGGGCAATAGTCCAAACGGCTGTTAGTAGTGCGTTGGTCGAACAAGCAGCTGCGAACCAAGAAAGAGAACAGACACTCTTACAAAAAATAAACCAGCTATCTGAACAAGTTGTGGCCAGACGTATCTCTGCGCCTGAGGTGCAGTTATATTTTCCAATAAAAACAAGTAAGAAGTCTGTAGTCGAGTGTACCCGACTACGAGAGCCCCTTTGCCTACATATACAGCCATACACACACATAGTCATACATACAAACAGTTGTGCACGTACTTAGCCATTGCACGCACGTTTCAGCCCCCCACGCTCTATAGCGCGGTACTTAATGTTGTATAACTTCCGTGTTTATTGTTAAATTTTAACGAAATTTACAACGTAGATAAAGAACTTAATATCGATTTTTTCAAATGGCGGGGGTCAGGGGAGGAAATTCGAAAATCTAAAATAAACACGTATAGCGTACAAACATAACAAATCTGCGTTCCAAATTTCGTTGCTCTAGCTCTTATTTTGCGCGCACTACTATACCCCCCCGGAGCCAAAAAACGCCACTTTTGATGATGTATAACTTCCGAGATTTTTGATCAATCTTACCCAGATTCACAACAAGGATCAAGAATGGTCTAATTATGATGTGCATTAAAAGTAAATTTGATCGGTTGAAAATTGTACTTAATAATCGATTTTTTCGAATTGCGCTGGTCAGGGGAGAAAATTGAAAAATCAAAAACAAACTTGTATAGCGTACGAAAATAACAAAACAAGGTTTAAAATTTGGTTGCTCTAGCTCTTAAAGTTTCTGAGAAACAGACGTTCATACAGACGGACGGACGGACAAACGGACAGACGGACATGGCTAGATTAACTCGTCTTGTCGTCATGATTCAGAATATATATACTTTATGGGGTCTCCGATGATTATTTCTATGTGTTACATACTTTTGGATTTTGCATATTTCCAATAGCTCCGCTTTGCTTCTTTTTTACATAAAGGCAAAGGGGCTAATAAATAATGACATACGCTGTGATGAGCTATTCGATGCCGTCAAATGTTTACCTGAATTTGTCGGGGTACAGGATTCTTATGTATCTTGGAGGCAGGTTGCGCTAGCTGCTTATTACATTTTCAAACCTTATGATGGTAGCTCGCACATTATTAAGTCGTTATAATCATTCGAAATAAAATCAGAGGTTCGGCTGATTCGGTATCGGCTTCGTCTGGCACAGTATTAAATTTCAACGCTGTTATTAGTCGCCTTGATTTTACATATAGTGACAAACGCCCGATACATGTCATTGAACAGGAGCTGGGAATATTAAGGCAAGGGAATCTACCTCTATTACAATATTCTAACGAAATAGACAAGAAGCTCACTTTATTGACCAACAAGGTTAACATGTCGTACAAACCAGCTTCTTTTTTACAAAAGGCAAAGGCAAAGGCTAATAAGTGCTGATGCTGCTGGTGCATTTATTGCTTGTCCATTAATTGTAAAATTAAATATATATAAAAAATAAATATATATTTTAAAAATCTTTCTTTTTAGCCCCTTTGCCTTTTTGTAAAATAGAGCAAAGCGGAGCTATTGGAAATGTGCAAAATCCAAAAGTATGTAGCACATAGAAATAATCATCGGAGACCCCATAAAGTATATATATTCTTGATCAGGACGGCTAGTTGAAGCGATCTAGCCCTGTCCGTCCGTCCGTCTGTCCGTCCGTCCGTCTGTCCGTCCGTCCGTCCGTCCGTCCGTCTGTCCGTCTGTCCGTCCGTCCGTCCGTCCGTCCGTCTGTCCGTCCGTCCGTCCGTCCGTCCGTCCGTCCGTCTGTCCGTCCGTCCGTCCGTCCGTCTGTCCGTCCGTCCGTCCGTCCGTCCGTCCGTCCGTCCATATGAACGCCTGTTTCTCAGAGACTATAACAGCTAGAGCAACCTAATTTTAAGCCTAGATTTATTATTTTCGTACGCTGTTCAAGATGGTTTTTGATTTTTCAATTTCCTCCCCTGACCCCCGCAATTTGAAAAAAACGATTATTAAGCACAATTTTCAACCGATCAAATTTATTTTTGGCACACATCATAATTAGACCGCTCTTGATCGATGTTGTGAATTTTGGTAAGATTGATCTAAAATCTCGGAAGTTATAGATCAGCAAAAGTGGCGTTTTGGGCCCCGGGGGGGGTTATGTAGTGCGCGCAAAATAAGAGCTAGAGCAACGAAATTTGGAACGTAGATTTGTTATGTTCGTACGCTATACGAGTTTGTTTTTGATTTTTAAATTTCCTCCCCTGACCCCCGCAAATCGAAAAAAACGATTATTAAGCACAATTTTCAACCGATCAAATTTATTTTTGGCACACATCATAATTAGACCATTCTTGATGGATGTTGTGAATCTGGGTAAGATTGATCAAAAATCTCGGAAGTTATAGATCATCAAAAGTGGTGTTATTGGCCCCGGGGGGGTATAGTGGCGCGCGCAAAATAAGAGCTACAGCAACGAAATTTGGCATCTAGATTCGTTATGTTTTTACGCTATACGAGTTTGTTTTTGATTTTTAAATTTCCTCCCCTGACCCCCGCAAATCGAAAAAAACGATTATCAAGCACAATTTTCAACCGATCAAATTTATTTTTGGCACACATAATTAGACCATTCTTGATCGATGTTGTGAATCTGGGTAAGATTGATCAAAAATCTCGGAAGTTATAGATCATCAAAAGTGGTGTTATGGGCCCCGGGGGGTATAGTAGCGCGCGCAAAATAAGAGCTACAGCAACGAAATTTGGGATCTAGATTCGTTATGTTTGTACGCTATACGAGTTTGTTTTTGAATTTCCTCCCTTGACCCCCGCAAATCGAAAAAATCGATTATAAGGTACAATTTTTAACCGATAAGATTTCTTTTTCGCACACATATTAAGTAGATCATTCTTCATCTAAGTTGTGAATTTCGTTAAAATTGAACAATAAACACGGAAGTTATACAACATTAAGTACCGCGATATAGAGCGTGGGGGGGTTAAAAGGTGCGCGCAATGGCTAAGTACGTGCAGAACTGTGTGTATGTATGAGTATGTGTGTGTATGGCTGTATATGTAGGCAAAGGGGCTCTCGTAGTCGGGTACACTCGACTACAGACTTCTTACTTGTTTTTTTTATTCTTTCTAAACGTACTTATTTGCTAATATTTTAAGTCTTTTTGCCTTTTCTAGCCCCTTTGCCTTTTTATAGGAAAGAAGCCCAGCGGAGCTATTGGAAATATGCAAAATCCAAAAGTATGTAACACATAGAAATAATCATCGGAGACCCCATAAAGTATATATATTCTGAATCAGGACGACAAGACGAGTTCATCTAGCCCTGTCCGTCTGTCTGTCCGTCCGTCCGTCCGTCCGACCGTCCGTCCGACCGTACGTATGAACGCCTGTTTCTCAGAGACTATAAGAGCTAGAGCAACCAAATTGTAAACCTAGATTTATGATTTTGTACGCTATACGAGTTTATTTTTGATTTTTCAATTTCTTCCCCTGACCACCGCAATTCGAAAAAAACGATTATTAAGCACAATTTTCAACCGATCAAATTTATTTTTGGCACACATCTTAATTAGACCATTCTTGATCGATGTTGTGAATCTGGGTAAGATTGATCAAGAATCTCGGAAGTTATACATCAGCAAAAGTGGTGTTATTGGCCCCGGGGGGGTATAGTAGTGCGCGCAAAATAAGAGCTAGAGCAACGAAATTTGGAACCGTAGATTTGTTATGTTTGTACGCTATACGAGTTTGTTTTTGATTTTTCAATTTCCTCCCCTGACCACCGCAATTCGAAAAAAACGATTATCAAGCACAATTTTC
>JBAMBS010000736.1:0-170252 GCA_037044455.1 Zygothrica quintamaculata | reverse complement strand
TGATCTACTTAATATTTGTGCGAAAAATAAATCCTATCGGTTAAAAATTGTACCTTAATAATCGTTTTTTTCGATTTGCGGGGGTCAGGGGAGGAAATTCAAAAATCAAAAACAAACTTGTATAGCGTACGAACATAACAAATCTATGTTCCAAATTTCGTTGCTCTAGCTCTTATTTTGCGCGCACTACATTACCCCCCGGGGCCCATAACGCCACTTTTGATGATCTATAACTTCCGAGATTTTTGATCAATCTTACCCAGACTTACAACATCGATCAAGAATGGTCTAATTATGATGTGTACCAAAAATAAATTTGATCGGTTGAAAATTATGCTTAATAATCGTTTTTTTCGATTTGCGGGGGTCAGGGGAGGAAATTCAAAAATCAAAAACAAACTCGTATAACCTACGAACATAACGAATCTAGATTTCAAGTTTGGTGGCTCTAGCTCTTATAGTCTCTGAGAAACAGGCGTTCATACAGACGACAGACGGACAGACGGACAGACGGTCAGACGGACAGACGGACAGACGGACAGACAGACAGACGGACAGGGCTAGATGAACTCGTCTTGTCGTCCTGATTCAGAATATATATACTTTATGGGGTCTCCGATGATTATTTCTATGTGTTACATACTTTTGGATTTTGCACATTTCCAATAGCTCCGCTTTGCTCTTTTTTTACAAAAAGGCAAAGGGGCTAAAAATAAACTGGTCTAGCGTACGAAAATAACGAATCCTATAGTCTCTGAGAAACAGCCGTCCATACGGACGGCCAGACGGATAGACACACGGACTGACGGCACATGGCTAAATCAACTCGTCTTGTCGTCCTGATCAAGAATATATATACTTTATGGGGTCTCCGATGATTATTTCTACCTGTTACACTATTTTTGGATTTTCCACATTTCCGTTAGCTCCGCTTTGGTTCTATTTTTGGCAAAGCTTTGCAGAGGGACTAATAATCGCAAATTGTCATTGTTTAGGACAAATGTAGAGGCTAAGCCGCACTGTATACTAATGTCTGACATTTTCACTTTATTTTACTGTAGTTAGCCCCTTTACGACATGACGAGTCGATCTAGCCCTGTCCGTATGATCATCTATTTCTCAGACACTGTAAGAGCTAGAGCAACCTAATTTGAAATCTAGATTTGTTATTTTAGTATGCTATACGAGTTTGTTTAAGATTTTTGAGTTTATCCCCTAATCCCTGCAATTCGAAAAAACGATTATTAAGCACAATTTTCAACCGATTACATTTCTACATTTTTGGCACGCATCATAATTACACCAATATTGATCTGCGTTGTGAATTTCGTTAAGATTGAACAATAAACACGGAAGTTATACGACATTAAGTGTCGCGCAATAGAGCGATGGGGTAAATGGGGCGCGCAATGGCTTAAAGTACGTTCAGAACTGTGTGTATGTGTGTGTATAGCTGTATATGTAGGCAAAGGGGCTCTGGTAGTCGGGTTCACTCGACTTCTTACTTGTTTGTGCTAAGATTTGTATATAGTTTTCTCATATATTCTTCCTACTGGCAGCAAATGTAAAAAACTGGCTTGCCAATTTTTTTTAAGCTACCTACTATAAAGTGGGTCAAATGTTGTGTATGACGTCGTCGGATTCGAATACGTTGTTCAACCGGTTTTCACTTTCAAATATCGGCGGCGGGGCGTCTGCGGTTACTCCAGAGCTTGGAACAACAAATTTGGCGCTTAATTGAAAATTCATTCAACTAAATTCCGTGGCTGTTGCTGTTGTGTTGCTGTTGCCGGATTTAAGCCAAAAAAATTTGAGTTTGGTATAAACCGTGGGCTAACGTACATTTTAATAATAAATTGTTCACTTCATTAGGCCGCCACAGACTCCATAAGGCAACTTTCACCTCATCTGCATCTCTAAGATGCACTTTTAATAAATTGTTTGCCCTTTAGTTGCGCTTTCCTTGCCGTCTCATCATCTTCATCAACATCAGCATTAGGTATTATCATCTGCATCTGCATGTACTACTGTATCTACAGTTACATTAATATTTAAGCTTAAATTTGGTTAATTTATTTATTTTGTATAATATTTTGATATGAGTTCAGGCAAACAAATGTTTTGTTGCTTTTGCAATAAACTTTAGGCAGATGTCTGATGTTTATTGTCTGCGGTGTGCTGTCTAACGACTGATGTGTAAGGATAGCTTATATGTTGGCAAGGGGGCTCTCGTAGTCGGGTACACTTGACTACAGACTTCTTACTTGTTTGACTATATAAAAGTATAAATTTGAGGCTTGTAAAGATTGTATAATAAATTTTTGGTGCTTTCTACAAGTTAAACAGGTTTCTATATGTTTCTTCTTCTTTCATATGAACTAAGTTATATTAATATTATTATTAAATTTCAAGTCATTTACAACATCGGACTTAAAATTTTATATTATATCACTATATCTTTTGTATAGCATATAATCATTACAACGATTAAGTCAACTTAACTATAAACTTAACTTCATCAAATAAGAAATCTGTAGTCGAGTGCACCCGACTACGAGAGCCCCTTTGCCAACATATACGTAGCCATACACACTCATACTCACACACACACACAGTTGTACACGTGTTTAGCCATTGCGCGCGCCCTTAAGCCCCACGAGCTCTATAGCGCGATACTTAATGTTGTATAACTTCCGTGTTTATTGCTCAATCTTAACGAAATTCACAAAGTAGATCAATAATTGTCCAATTATTATGTGTGCGAAAAAAGAAATTTGATCGGTTGAAAAATGTGCTTAGTAATCGTTTTATTCGTATCGCGGAGATCAGGGGAGGATATTCAAAAATCGTAAAACAAATCTCGTATAGCGTAGGAACATAACGAATCTAGAATTCCAAATTTCGTTGCTCTAGTTCCTATTTTGAGCGCACTGCTTAACCCCCTCGGGCTCCATAGCACCACATTTAATGATGTATAACTTCCGAGTTTTTTGATTAATCCTACCCAGATTTACAACATAGATCAAGAATGGTCTAATTACGATGTGTGTCAAAAAGAAATTCAATCGGTTGAAAATTGTGCTTAATAATCGTTTTTTTTTTCGAATTGCAGGGGTCAGGGGAGGAAATTTAAAAATCAAGAACAAACGCGTATAACCTACGAACATAAAGAATCTAGATTGGTTGCTCTAGCTCTTATAGTCTCTGAGAAACAGACGCGACGGACGGTCAGACGGACAGACGGACATACAGACGGACAGGGCTAGATGCAACTCGTCTTGTCGTCCTGATTCAGGATATATTTATACTTCAATGGGGTCTCTCGATAGATTATATTCCTACGCTGTTACATACTTGTTCAACGTTGCACATTTCCATATAGCTCAGTGTTTACTGGTATTTGTTTTACATAAAAGGCAAAGGTGGCTAAAAAACGATTATTAAGCACACTGATTTTTATATTCAATCAAGTTATTTTGTTATAATTTTCGTGCACATAATACAATATAATATAGATTTTGAAACAATCATTTCTTGTCTGATCTAGTTTCTGACTGTGCATATCCTATCGTTACTAGTCAGTTGTGCATTGACATCAATTACAATTCCATCGTAGATCAAAAATGTTTGTTTCAAAATTTTTGTTTATTGTATTATGTGCGCGAAAATTTTAAAAAATTTGATTGGTAAAAAATTGTGCTTAATAATCGTTTTTTAGCCCCTTTGCCTTTTTGTAAAAAAATACATAAAACTGAGCTATTGGAAATGTGCAATGTTGAAAAGTATGTAACAGGTGGAAATAATCATCGAAGACCCCATTAAGTATAAATATTCTGAATCAGGACGACAAGACGAGTTGATCTAGCCCTGTCTGTCTGTATGTCCGTCTGTCCGTCTGACCGTCCGTCCGTCTGTTTCTCAGAGACTATAAGAGCTAGAGCAACCAATCTAGATTCTTTATGTTCGTAGGTTATACGCGTTTATTCTTGATTTTTAAATTTCCTCCTCTGACCCCTGCAATTCGAAAAAAAAAACGATTATAAAGCACAATTTTCAACCGATTGAATTTCTTTTTGACACACATCGGAATTAGACCATTCTGGATCTGTGTTCTAAATCTGGGTAGGATTAATCAAAAAACTCGAAAGTTATACATCATTAAATGTGGTGCTATGGAGCCCGAGGGGGTTAAGCAGTGCGCTCAAAATAGGAACTAGAGCAACGAAATTTTAATTCTAGATTCATTATGTTCCTACGCCATACGAGATTGTTTTCGATTTTTAAATATGCTCCCCTGATCTCCGCGATACGAATAAAACGATTACTAAGCACATTTTTCAACCGATCGAATTTATTTTTCGCACACATAATAATTGAACAATTAGTAATCTACTATGTGAATTTCGTTAAGATTGAGCAATAAACACGGAAGTTATACAACATTAAGTATAGCGCTACAGAGCTCGTTGGGCTAAAGGGCGCGCGCAATGGCTAAGCACGTTTACAACTGTGTGTGTGTGTGTAAATATGAGTGTGTATGGTTACGTAAGTTGGCAAAGGGGCTCTCGTATTCGGGTGCACTTGAATACAGATTTCTTATTTGATGAAGTTAAGTTTATAGTTAAGTTGACTTAATCGTTGTAATGATTATATGCTATACAAAAGATATAGTGATATAATATAAAATTTTAAGTCCGATGTTGTAAATGACTTGAAATTTAATAATAATATTAATATAACTTAGTTCATATGAAAGAAGAAGAAACATATAGAAACCTGTTTAACTTGTAGAAAGCACCAAAAATTTATTATACAATCTTTACAAGCCTCAAATTTATACTTTTATATAGTCAAACAAGTAAGAAGTCTGTAGTCAAGTGTACCCGACTACGAGAGCCCCCTTGCCAACATATAAGCTATCCTTACACATCAGTCGTTAGACAGCACACCGCAGACAATAAACATCAGACATCTGCCTAAAGTTTATTGCAAAAGCAACAAAACATTTGTTTGCCTGAACTCATATCAAAATATTATACAAAATAAATAAATTAACCAAATTTAAGCTTAAATATTAATGTAACTGTAGATACAGTAGTACATGCAGATGCAGATGATAATACCTAATGCTGATGTTGATGAAGATGATGAGACGGCAAGGAAAGCGCAACTAAAGGGCAAACAATTTATTAAAAGTGCATCTTAGAGATGCAGATGAGGTGAAAGTTGCCTTATGGAGTCTGTGGCGGCCTAATGAAGTGAACAATTTATTATTAAAATGTACGTTAGCCCACGGTTTATACCAAACTCAAATTTTTTTGGCTTAAATCCGGCAACAGCAACACAACAGCAACAGCCACGGAATTTAGTTGAATGAATTTTCAATTAAGCGCCAAATTTGTTGTTCCAAGCTCTGGAGTAACCGCAGACGCCCCGCCGCCGATATTTGAAAGTGAAAACCGGTTGAACAACGTATTCGAATCCGACGACGTCATACACAACATTTGACCCACTTTATAGTAGGTAGCTTAAAAAAAATTGGCAAGCCAGTTTTTTACATTTGCTGCCAGTAGGAAGAATATATGAGAAAACTATATACAAATCTTAGCACAAACAAGTAAGAAGTCGAGTGAACCCGACTACCAGAGCCCCTTTGCCTACATATACAGCTATACACACACATACACACAGTTCTGAACGTACTTTAAGCCATTGCGCGCCCCATTTACCCCATCGCTCTATTGCGCGACACTTAATGTCGTATAACTTCCGTGTTTATTGTTCAATCTTAACGAAATTCACAACGCAGATCAATATTGGTGTAATTATGATGCGTGCCAAAAATGTAGAAATGTAATCGGTTGAAAATTGTGCTTAATAATCGTTTTTTCGAATTGCAGGGATTAGGGGATAAACTCAAAAATCTTAAACAAACTCGTATAGCATACTAAAATAACAAATCTAGATTTCAAATTAGGTTGCTCTAGCTCTTACAGTGTCTGAGAAATAGATGATCATACGGACAGGGCTAGATCGACTCGTCATGTCGTAAAGGGGCTAACTACAGTAAAATAAAGTGAAAATGTCAGACATTAGTATACAGTGCGGCTTAGCCTCTACATTTGTCCTAAACAATGACAATTTGCGATTATTAGTCCCTCTGCAAAGCTTTGCCAAAAATAGAACCAAAGCGGAGCTATTGGAAATGTGCAAAATCCAAAAGTATGTAACACATAGAAATAATCATCGGAGACCCCATAAAGTATATATATTCTGAATCAGGACGACAAGACGAGTTCATCTAGCCCTGTCCGTCTGTCTGTCTGTCCGTCTGTCCGTCTGTCCGTCTACCGTCTGTCCGTCTGTCCGTCTGTCCGTCTGTATGAACGCCTGTTTCTCAGAGACTATAAGAGCTAGAGCCACCAAACTTGAAATCTAGATTCGTTATGTTCGTAGGTTATACGAGTTTGTTTTTGATTTTTGAATTTCCTCCCTTGACCCCCGCAAATCGAAAAAAACGATTATTAAGCATAATTTTCAACCGATCAAATTTATTTTTGGTACACATCATAACTAGACCATTCTTGATCGATGTTGTAAGTCTGGGTAAGATTGATCAAAAATCTCGGAAGTTATAGATCATCAAAAGTGGCGTTATTGGCCCCGGGGGGGTAATGTAGTGCGCGCAAAATAAGAGCTAGAGCAACGAAATTTGGAACTTAGATTTTTTATGTTCGTACGCTTTACAAATTTGTTTTTGATTTTTGAATTTCCTCCCCTGACCCCCGCAAATCGAAAAAAACGATTATAAGGTACAATTTTTAACCGATAGGATTTATTTTTCGCACAAATATTAAGTAGATCATTCTTCATCTACGTTGTGAGTTTCGTTAAAATTGAACGAAAAACACGGAAGTTATACAACAATAAGTACCGCGCTATAGAGCGTGGGGGGCTAAAAGGCGCGCGCAATGGCCAAGTACGTGCAGAACTGTGTGTATGTATGAGTATGTGTGTGTATGGCTGTATATGTAGGCAAAGGGGCTCTCGTAGTCGGGTACACTCGACTACAGAATTCTTACTTGTTGATTATTCAATTTCCTCCCCTGACACCCGCAATTGAAAACAAGTAAGAAGTCTGTAGTCGAGTGTACCCGACTACGAGAGCCCCTTTGCCTACATATACATCCAAACACACACATACTCATACATACACACAGTTCTGCACGTACTTAGCCATTGCGCGCACCTTTTAGCCCCCCACGCTCCATAGCGAGGTACTTAATGTTGTATAACTTCCGTGTTTATTGTTCAATTCTAACGAAATTCACAACGTAGATGGAGAATGGTCTACTTAATATGTGTGCGTAAAAGAAATTTGATCGGTTAAAAATTGTATCTGAAAATCGATTTTTTCAAATTGCGGGGGTCAGGGGGGGAAATTGAAAAATCTAAAACAAACTCGTATAGCGTACAAACATAACAAATATACATTCCAAATTTCGTTGCTCTAGCTCTTATTTTGCGCGCACTACATACCCCCCCGGAGCCCAAAACGCCACTTTTGCTGATCTATAACTTCCGAGATTTTTGATCAATCTTACCCAGATTCACAACATCGATCAAGAATGGTCTAATAATGATGTGTGCCAAAAATAAATTTGATCGGTTGAAAATTGTGCTTAATAATCGTTTTTTTCAAATTGCGGGGGTCAGGGGGGAAATTGAAAAATCCAAAACAAACTCGTATAGCGTACGAACATAACAAATCTACGTTCCAAATTTCGTTGCTCTAGCTCTTATTTTGCGCGCACTACTATACCCCCCCGGGGCCCAAAACGCCACTTTTGCTGATCTATAACTTCCGTGATTTTTGATCAATCTTACCCAGATTCACAACATCGATCAAGAATGGTACAATAATGATGTGTACCAAAAATAAATTTGATCGGTTGAAAATTGTGCTTAATAATCGTTTTTTTCGATTTGCGGGGGTCAGGGGTGGAAATTGAAAAATCCAAAACAAACTCGTATAGCGTACGAACAAAACAAATCTACGTTTCAAATTTCGTTGCTCTAGCTCTTATTTTGCGCGCACTACATAGCCCCCCCCGGGGCCAATAACGCCACTTTTGCTGATCTATAACTTCCGAGATTTTTGATCAATCTTACCCAGATTCACAACATCGATCAAGAATGGTCTAATAATGATGTGTACCAAAAATAAATTTGATCGGTTGAAAATTGTGCTTAATAATCGTTTTTTTAAATTGCGGTGGTCAGGGGGGGAAATTGAAAAATCCAAAACAAACTCGTATAGCGTACGAACAAAACAAATCTACGTTCCAAATTTCGTTGCTCTAGCTCTTATTTTGCGCGCACTACTATACCCCCCCGGGGCCCAAAATACCACTTTTGCTGATCTATAACTTCCGAGATTTTTGATCAATCTTACCCAGATTCACAACATCGATCAAGAATGGTACAATAATGATGTGTACCAAAAATAAATTTGATCGGTTGAAAATTGTGCTTAATAATCGTTTTTTTCGATTTGCGGGGGTCAGGGGGGGAAATTGAAAAATCCAAAACAAACTCGTATAGCGTACGAACATAACAAATCTACGTTCCAAATTTCGTTGCTCTAGCTCTTATTTTGCGCGCACTACATAGCCCCCCCCGGGGCCCATAACGCCACTTTTGCTGATCTATAACTTCCAAGATTTTTGATCAATCTTACCCAGATTCACAACATCGATCAAGAATGGTCTAATAATGATGTGTGCCAAAAATAAATTTGATCGGTTGAAAATTGTGCTTAATAATCGTTTTTTTCAAATTGCGGGGGTCAGGGGGGGAAATTGAAAAATCCAAAACAAACTTGTATAGCGTACAAACATAACAAATCTACGTTCCAAATTTCGTTGCTCTAGCTCTTATTTTGCGCGCACTACTATACCCCCCCGGGGCCCAAAACGCCACTTTTGCTGATCTATAACTTCCGAGATTTTTGATCAATCTTCACCAGATTCACAACATCGATCAAGAATGGTCTAATAATGATGTGTGCCAAAAATAAATTTGATCGGTTGAAAATTGTGCTCAATAATCGTTTTTTTCGATTTGCGGTGGTCAGGGGGGGAAATTGAAAAATCAAAAACAAACTTGTACAACGTACGAACATAACGAATCTAGATTTCAAGTTTGGTTGCTCTAGCTCTTATAGTCTCTGAGAAACAGGCGTTCATACGGACGGACGGACGGACGGACGGACGGACGGACGGTCGGACGGACGGACGGACGGACGGACAGACAGACGGACAGGGCTAGATCAACTCGTCTTGTCGTCCTGATTCAGAATATATATACTTTATGGGGTCTCCGATGATTATTTCTATGTGTTACATACTTTTGGATTTTGCATATTTCCAATAGCTCCGCTTTGCTCTTTTTTTACAAAAAAGGCAAAGGGGCTAAAAAAAACTATTATTAAGCACAATTTTCAACCTTTTGTATTTCTTTGTGACGCACATGATAAGTAGACCTTTCTTGATCTATGTTTGTAAATCTGGGTAAGATTGATCAAAAAACTCGGAAGTTATACATCATTAAAAGTGGTCCTATGGAGCCCGGGGGGTTAAGTGGTGCGCGCAAAATAAGAGGTGGAGCAACCAAATTTGGAGATTTGTTTTAGGTTTATAAATTTGTCCCCTGACCCCCGCGATACGAAGAAAACGATTATTAAGCTATTATTAAGTTATAGAAAATTAAGTATCACGAAATAGAGCGCAGAGTCTAAAAGGCTTAAAGTACGTGCAGAACTGTGTGTATGTGTGTATGGCTGTATATGAAGGCAAAGGGGCTCTCGTAGTCGGGTACACACGACTGCAGATTTCTTATTTGTTTGCTAAATGCATCTGTCGTTTCTATTATTTTTTTCATAGCTGTTTATATATATTTATTAGTAGATACACACATATATATAGACATATATATATATGGAGTTTACGTGCATGGACTAATTATGAATGTAGGCAGACGGAACTCAGACTGGGAACGCGCTTCGATACGCACGCCCTCGCGTAACATTTTTGGAATGCTTTGCGTTGTTTGATTTAAACTTTGGCTAATCAAATAATTTGCACATAATGTTGTGGCCTAAAGTTTCACAATTTTTAGCCCCGTTGCCATAAAAAAGAGCAAAGCGTAGCTAATGGAAATGTGTAAAATCCAGATGTATGTAACACATAGAAATAATCATCGCAGACCCCTAAAAAAATATATATTCTTGATCAGGACGACAAGATAAGTCGATCTAACCATGTCTGTCTGTCCGTTCGTCTGTCTGTCCGTCTGTACGTCCGTCCGTCCGTATAAACGCCTGATTCTCAGAGATTATAAGAGCTAGACCAGCCAAATTATAAACCTAGATTTATTATTTTTGTACGCTATACAAATTTGTTTTTGATTTTTAAATTTCCTCCCCGGACCCCCGCAATTTGAAAAAAAACGATTATTAAGCACAATTTTCAACCAATTGAGTTTCTTTTCACGTCTTAATTGGGCGATTCTTTATCTATGTTGTAAATCTGGGATTGATCGAAAAACTCGGAAGTTATAGATCATTCAAAGTGGTGTTATGGGCCCGAGGGGGGGAAGGGTCTAGAAGTGCGCGCAAAAGAAGAGCTAGAGCAACGAAATTTGGAATATAGATTTATTGTGTTCGTACGCTATACGAATATGTTTTAGATTTTCGAATTTCTTCCCCTGACCCCCGCAAATCGAAAAAAACGATTATTAAGCACAATTTTCAACCGATCAAATTTATTTTTGGCACACATCATTATTAGACCATTCTTGATCGATGTTGTGAATCTGGTGAAGATTGATCAAAAATCTCGGAAGTTATAGATCAGCAAAAGTGGCGTTTTGGGCCCCGGGGGGGTATAGTAGTGCGCGCAAAATAAGAGCTAGAGCAACGAAATTTGGAACGTAGATTTGTTATGTTCGTACGCTATACAAGTTTGTTTTGGATTTTTCAATTTCCCCCCCTGACCCCCGCAATTTGAAAAAAACGATTATTAAGCACAATTTTCAACCGATCAAATTTATTTTTGGCACACATCATTATTAGACCATTCTTGATCGATGTTGTGAATCTGGGTAATATTGATCAAAAATCTCGGAAGTTATAGATCAGCAAAAGTGGCGTTTTGGGCTCCGGGGGGGTATAGTAGTGCGCGCAAAATAAGAGCTAGAGCAACGAAATTTGGAACGTATATTTGTTATGTTTGTACGCTATACGAGTTTTTTTTAGATTTTTCAATTTCCTTCCCTGACCCCCGCAATTTGAAAAAATCGATTTTCAGATACAATTTTTAACCGATCAAATTTCTTTTACGCACACATATTAAGTTGACCATTCTCCATCTACGTTGTGAATTTCGTTAGATTTGAACAATAAACACGGAAGTTATACAACATTAAGTACCGCGCTATGGAGCGTGGGGGCTAAAAGGTGCGCGCAATGGCTAAGTACGTGCAGAACTGTGTGTATGTATGAGTATGTGTGTGTATGGCTGTATATGTAGGCAAAGGGGCTCTCGTAGTCGGGTACACTCGACTAGAGACTTCTTACTTGTTTTCTCATTGAGTTATTTATATTTATCACAAGTTGAGTTGAGAACACAATTAGCAAATAAATGTAAATAACTTAGCCGAGATTTAAAATAAATTACAAATGAGTAATGCAACTGCAATGTTAGGGTTCTTTGTAGAGAAGATATTGGAAGCTAGCTTACTTCACTAGTCAAGCCAACACCTAACATATCTTTTGCTCAATGTCAAAGCCAAATCGTATTCAACTGCTCCTTTGGCGCTTGCTGACAGTATGTCTTCGTATCGGTATATCTGTGTGACTGTCACACTCTTGTGTGTTGCTTGTTGCAACTGTCTCAATCTAGTCTAGCAACTGTTCTGCTGAGGCTGAAGCTGAGGCTGAGACTGAGGCTGCGGCTATTTGTAAAGCTGAACAATGAAATGCCAGGAAAGCCCTAAACGTTATACGTATACTACTATGTCTGAAAAAGACTGAGATTCTGATTCAGATTGTGATTCGATTGACACGTCAGCTATTGTTCATGTTAATCGAACGATTGCAGCAACGTCAAATCAACTTGAATGCCGATTGAACTTGATTGTTGGCGATATAATACATGGGAATGCAAACTTGCTGCTAAAAGTTAATTGGTGGGATTTATAGGAAAAAATGTTTAATCTGATTCTAAGTAAGACTGGATTAACCTTTGATACGTCAGAATAAAAAATATTTATATAGTTTTTAAAAAATTTAATATGAAACATATAAATGCTTTACTTAAAAGATAATAACAATAATAATATAAAAAAAATTGTTTCAAAAAAAGATTTCCATAAGTACAGAAAGTAAATATTATTTATATTTTTTATATGTTGCGAGTTGTCTTTTTCATAATCACAGCGCTTATTTTTTTCTAAGTACGAGTACATAAGAACATATCATGTAGATGTATATATATATATATATACATATGGTAGGAAGTATGTAGCCCAACAGCAATATATATCACAGAGCACATTTGGTTGGTATCGTTGAGATGTAACCATAAGATCTATCAGTACTCAAAGTTACACTCGCTGGAGAGCAATTCTTAACATTTATCGCTTTGGTCTTTCGCTATCTCATCTTTTATCTGGCTTTGGCTTTGGCATCTCGAATTTATCTTTTTTTCATCGATGATTTTAAAGCCAAATACCTCAGCATAACTGGACACAAAATTAGGTTTAATACTTTCGCATGTGGGTGTGGAAGTCGGTGTTGCTGTTGTTGTTGTTGCTATGGATGTTGCTGTTGTTATAATTGCTGTTGTTGCTGGCAGCAGTGGTGTTGTTACATCGTACAACGACGTTGTCTGTGGCAGCACTGTTGAAGCAATTTCTACTGTCTCTCTAGTTGATGTTGATGTTGTTGTAGTTGCTGCGGATGTTGCTAGGTTAAGTCTTTCATGTTGATTGAAAACATTAAACACGCTTGGATAAACAATCAAACACGACGACTTCGGCGATTTATGCAACAGCTTCAAAGCAGCCTCATAGCTGGGCAGACCTGAGACCAATGTATACTCCGGTACTGGATCCTCTGAGTCGGGTTGCAATTTCAATGCCTCAATATCAACAATTGTGCACGATGAGGAACTATTTGCACTATTATGATCTGAAAAGATATAAAGAAGAAAAATTGTTTTTGATTAGTAAATTTATTATATGTAAGATTGCTAAGGGATGTTTGTTTCACTCCTTTTATTTGTTAGCCGCTTTGCCTTTTTGTAAAAAATCGGAAATAATGAATTTGTGCAAAATCGGAAAGTATATAACAGGAAGGAATAATCATCGGAGACCCCATAAAGTATATATATTCTGAATCAGGACGACAAAAAGATGAGTTGATCTAGCAATATCCGTCTGTCTGCCTGTCCGTCTGTCCGTCTGTATGAACGCCTGTTTCTCCCACACTATAAGAGCTAGAGCAACCAAACTATCTAGATTCGTTATGTTTGTAGGTTATACGAATTTGTTTTCGATTTTTGAATTTCCTCCCCTGACCCACGCAATTCGAAAAAAAACGGATTACTAAGCAGAATTTTCAACCGATCAAATTATTTTTGGTACACATCATAATTAGACCATTCTTAATCCATGCTGTGAATATGGGTAAGATTGATCAAAAATCTCGGAAGTTATTCATCATCAAAAGTGGCGTTATTGGTCCCGGGGGGGGGTTTAGTAGTGCGCGCAAGATAAGAGCTAGAGCAACCAAATTTGGAACGTAGATTATAGGTACAATTTTTAACCGATCAAATTTCTTTTTCGTACACATATTAAGTAGACCATTCTTCATCTACGTTGTGAATTTCGTTAAAATTTAACAATAAACACGGAAGTTATACAACATTAAGTACCGCGCTTTAGAGCGTCGGCTAAAAGGTGCGCGCAATGGCTAAGTACGTGCAGAACTGTGTGTATGTATGAGTATATACGTGTATGGCTGTATATGTAGGCAAAGGGGCTCTCGTAGTCGGGTACACTCGACAACAGACTTCTTACTTGTTTTCTCATTGAGTTATTTATATTTATCACAAGTTGAGTTGAGAACACAATTAGCAAATAAATGTAAATAACTTAGCCGAGATTTAAAATAAATTACAAATGAGTAATGCAACTGCAATGTTAGGGTTCTTTGTAGAGAAGATATTGGAAGCTAGCTTACTTCACTAGTCAAGCCAACACCTAACATATCTTTTGCTCAATGTCAAAGCCAAATCGTATTCAACTGCTCCTTTGGCGCTTGCTGACAGTATGTCTTCGTATCGGTATATCTGTGTGACTGTCACACTCTTGTGTGTTGCTTGTTGCAACTGTCTCAATCTAGTCTAGCAACTGTTCTGCTGAGGCTGAAGCTGAGGCTGAGACTGAGGCTGCGGCTATTTGTAAAGCTGAACAATGAAATGCCAGGAAAGCCCTAAACGTTATACGTATACTACTATGTCTGAAAAAGACTGAGATTCTGATTCAGATTGTGATTCGATTGACACGTCAGCTATTGTTCATGTTAATCGAACGATTGCAGCAACGTCAAATCAACTTGAATGCCGATTGAACTTGATTGTTGGCGATATAATACATGGGAATGCAAACTTGCTGCTAAAAGTTAATTGGTGGGATTTATAGGAAAAAATGTTTAATCTGATTCTAAGTAAGACTGGATTAACCTTTGATACGTCAGAATAAAAAATATTTATATAGTTTTTAAAAAATTTAATATGAAACATATAAATGCTTTACTTAAAAGATAATAACAATAATAATATAAAAAAAATTGTTTCAAAAAAAGATTTCCATAAGTACAGAAAGTAAATATTATTTATATTTTTTATATGTTGCGAGTTGTCTTTTTCATAATCACAGCGCTTATTTTTTTCTAAGTACGAGTACATAAGAACATATCATGTAGATGTATATATATATATATATACATATGGTAGGAAGTATGTAGCCCAACAGCAATATATATCACAGAGCACATTTGGTTGGTATCGTTGAGATGTAACCATAAGATCTATCAGTACTCAAAGTTACACTCGCTGGAGAGCAATTCTTAACATTTATCGCTTTGGTCTTTCGCTATCTCATCTTTTATCTGGCTTTGGCTTTGGCATCTCGAATTTATCTTTTTTTCATCGATGATTTTAAAGCCAAATACCTCAGCATAACTGGACACAAAATTAGGTTTAATACTTTCGCATGTGGGTGTGGAAGTCGGTGTTGCTGTTGTTGTTGTTGCTATGGATGTTGCTGTTGTTATAATTGCTGTTGTTGCTGGCAGCAGTGGTGTTGTTACATCGTACAACGACGTTGTCTGTGGCAGCACTGTTGAAGCAATTTCTACTGTCTCTCTAGTTGATGTTGATGTTGTTGTAGTTGCTGCGGATGTTGCTAGGTTAAGTCTTTCATGTTGATTGAAAACATTAAACACGCTTGGATAAACAATCAAACACGACGACTTCGGCGATTTATGCAACAGCTTCAAAGCAGCCTCATAGCTGGGCAGACCTGAGACCAATGTATACTCCGGTACTGGATCCTCTGAGTCGGGTTGCAATTTCAATGCCTCAATATCAACAATTGTGCACGATGAGGAACTATTTGCACTATTATGATCTGAAAAGATATAAAGAAGAAAAATTGTTTTTGATTAGTAAATTTATTATATGTAAGATTGCTAAGGGATGTTTGTTTCACTCCTTTTATTTGTTAGCCGCTTTGCCTTTTTGTAAAAAATCGGAAATAATGAATTTGTGCAAAATCGGAAAGTATATAACAGGAAGGAATAATCATCGGAGACCCCATAAAGTATATATATTCTGAATCAGGACGACAAAAAGATGAGTTGATCTAGCAATATCCGTCTGTCTGCCTGTCCGTCTGTCCGTCTGTATGAACGCCTGTTTCTCCCACACTATAAGAGCTAGAGCAACCAAACTATCTAGATTCGTTATGTTTGTAGGTTATACGAATTTGTTTTCGATTTTTGAATTTCCTCCCCTGACCCACGCAATTCGAAAAAAAACGGATTACTAAGCAGAATTTTCAACCGATCAAATTATTTTTGGTACACATCATAATTAGACCATTCTTAATCCATGCTGTGAATATGGGTAAGATTGATCAAAAATCTCGGAAGTTATTCATCATCAAAAGTGGCGTTATTGGTCCCGGGGGGGGGTTTAGTAGTGCGCGCAAGATAAGAGCTAGAGCAACCAAATTTGGAACGTAGATTATAGGTACAATTTTTAACCGATCAAATTTCTTTTTCGTACACATATTAAGTAGACCATTCTTCATCTACGTTGTGAATTTCGTTAAAATTTAACAATAAACACGGAAGTTATACAACATTAAGTACCGCGCTTTAGAGCGTCGGGGGCTAAAAGGTGCGCGCAATGGCTAAGTACGTGCAGAACTGTGTGTATGTATGAGTATATACGTGTATGGCTGTATATGTAGGCAAAGGGGCTCTCTTAGTCGGGTACACTCGACAACAGACTTCTTACTTGTTTTTGTATTGCGGTTGTCAGGGGAGGAAATTCAAGAATCTAAAATAAACTCGCATAGGGTACTAACATAACGAATCTAGATTCCAAATTTGATTGCTAGTTGTTTGGTGTGCACCACTTAACCCCACCGAACTCCATTACACCTTTTTTAGTGATGTATAGCTTCCGAGTTTTTTGACCAATCTTAACGAGATTGACAACGTAGATCAAGAGTTGTCTAGTTATGTTGTTTGCCAAAAAAAAATATAATCGGTTGAAAATTTAGCTTAATAATCATTTTTTTTTTCAAATTGCGGGGGTCACGGATGAAATGTAAAAATCTAAAACAAACTTGTATAGCGTACGAAAATAACAAATCTAAGTTTAAAATTTGGTTACTCTAGCTCTTATAGTCTCTGAGAAACAGGCATTCATACGGACGGCAGGCGGACGGACGGACGGAAAGACAGACAGACAGGCAGACGGACAGAGCTAGATCGACTCGTCTTGTCGTCCCAATCAAGAATATATATACTTTATGGGGTCTCCGATGATTATTTCTATGTGTTACATACTTTTGGATTTTGCACATTTCCATTAGCTCGGCTTTATTTCTTTTTATGGCAAAGGGGCTAAAAAAACATAGATTGATATCTCATATATGTGTATATGCTAGCAAATAAACTCCTTGATGTTATTATTATAATTTACTTTTATAATTGTTCTACTGTGCCACCTATCGCTAATCATAAGAGCTTACAGAAGCAGTTAAGCCCTAATCAAAAATAGTTTATAGTTTGATAACAGCCAATCAGTATATATTGTATACAGATATATATATGTATATACATATATATATTTATCTGCTATAAGCATATCAAAGACCAAAAATGTCATAGTTTTAGTGGTTGACAAAAAAAAAAGTTTATTTATTTAAAATTTTTACGAATATTTAAAGCTGTTGCTTAATATAGTTTATTTACTTGGTTGAGCCCTGAAATTCTTGATTTGCTATAAAAACATTTACTTAGCGTTTACATACATATATATATATATATATATATATATATTATACGTGATTCGGTTTGTTTTTAGTAATTGCCTTGGCGCTTGCAAATTTCACTTGAGTTGCATTTAATGGGAATTTATTTTGGTCTTTTGTTTTGTTGTTCTTTTTAGCCCCTTTGCCAAAAAAAAAGACCAAAGCGGAGCTAATGGAAACGTGCAAAGTCCAAAAGTGCGTAATTCATAGTAATAATCATCGGAGACCCTATAAAATATATATATATTCTTAATCAGGACGACAAGATGACTCGATTTAGCTATGTCCGTCTGACCGTCTGACCGTCTGTCCGTCTGTATGAACGCCTATTTCTCAGAGACTATAAGCGCTAGCGCAAATAAACTTGGAATCTAGATTCCTTATGTTCGTAGGTTATACGAGTTTGTTTTTGATTTTTGATATTCTTTTCCTGACCCCCCTAATTCGAAAAAAATGATTATTAAGCACCATTTTCAACCGATTGAATTTCATTTTGGCACACATCATAATTTGACCATTTTTGATCTATCTTGTAAATCTGGGTAAGAGTGATCAACAAACTCGTGAGCTATACATCATTAAAAGTGGTATTAAGTGGCCCGGTGGTTTTAGAAGTGCGCGCAAAATAAGAGCTAGAGCAACGAAATTTGGAATCTAGATTCGTTTTGTTCGTACGTTATACAAGATTGTTTTAGATTTTCGAATTTTCTCCCCTGACCCCCGCAATTCGAAAAAATCGATTATAAGGCACAATTTTAAACCGATAAAATTTATTTCCCCCACACATAATAATTATACCATTTTTATTCTACTTTGTGAATTTCGTTAAGATTTAACACTAAACACGGAAGTTATACAGCATTAAGTAACGCGCTATAGAGCGCGGGGGGCTAAAAGGCGCGCGCATTGGCTAATTACGTGCAGAACTGTGTGTATGTATGAGTATGTGTGTGTATGGCTGTATATGTAGGCAAAGGGCTTCTCGTAGTCGGGTCCACTCGATTACAGCTTTCTTGCTTGCTTATTTTGGTTTACTTACAGTTGCGTTTCCAGGTACGAAACTGATGGTATAGAAAGCAGGAGCATATGCAGAAGACCATGGAAAACAAGATTAGCGTAAAGACAATGCCAATCCACACCTCATTCATGAACTTGTCGTACTCCAACTGCTCCTGCAACTGATCCACACTACTACTATCGAGCACCACATGGTTAGCGGCAAAATCAAAATCCATGGTTACTTCAGTGGAATTCTGTGCGGCTTCGTTCAGCTTGTGATGCTTTAATTGTAACGAGTTAAATATGGTGGCTCCAACCTTTTGCAGAAAATCGCTTTTGGCAAGGGCATCCAATGTTGTGATCGTAGGAGTGGATGCCTCTGCAGCAGCAACGTTCTTACTGTTTTCTAGTATTTGTTGTGCAGCTGCTCCGAAATGATCGAAATGTAAATCATGAGGCAGTTCGTAGCTATTTGTGCGTAGCAGACTCTCCATCTTGGTTTTATATAGTAGCTTAATTTTTTCTATTGGGTTTAAGAACACTTTCAGCTAAATTATGAGTATTGCAATGCTTTTATCTTTTACTGTGGCACACTTTCACTGTATCGGTAGCCGTAACATTGATTGTATTTGTATCTGTATCTTTTCGTTATAGCTTTGTTATAACACTCGACGCACACACGTCCGGCGGTGGCTACGTCTGCAAACAAACTGATTAACGCTCTAACAGAAGAACAGCCGAAGGCATCTCGGCTCGATCGTCAAGCGTTACTTCACTCAAGAGAGAAAGAGTGACAGTGTTGCAAAATTAAAGTGGCAGAATATAACAAAATGAAAAATAGCTGAAAAGTGGCTAATAGAACTTTCTGAAGAAAGGTAGCTGAAGTGGGAAATGAAAATATGTAAATGTGATTTTATAAGAAATTTTTGAGGAGTTGACTAAAAAAAAAAAGTAAGAAATCTGTAGTCGAGTGTACCCGACTACGAGAGCCCCTTTGCCAACATATACAGCTATAGAAACACATAGTAACACATACACACAGTTCTACACGTACTCAGCCATTGCGCGCCTGTTAGCCCTCCGCGCTCTATAGCGTGATATTTAATGTTGTATAATTTCCGAGTTTATTGTCCAATCTTAATGAAATTCACTACGTAGATCAAAAATGTGTTATTATGTGTGCCAAAACGAAATTTGATAGATTGAAAATTGTGCTTAATAATCGTTTTTTTTTTCGAATTGAGGGGGTCAGAGGAGGAAATTCAAAAATCTAAAACAAACTCGTATAGCATACAAAAGTGACAAATCTAAAATCCAAATTTGGTTGCTCTAGCTCTTATTTTGCGCGCACCACTAAACCCCCTCCCGCTCCATTACACCTTTTTTTAGTGATGTATAACTTCCGAGTTTTTTAATCAATCCTAGCGAGATTTACAACGTAGAGCAAAAATTTTATATTTATGATGTGTGCCAAAACGAAATTTGATCGGTTTTGCTTAATAAAATTTTTTTTTTTCATATTGCGGGAGTCGGGGGAGGAAATGTAAAAATCTAAGTTTAAAATTTGGTTGCTCTAGCTCTTATAGTCTCTGAGAAACAGGCATTCATACGGACGGTCGGACAGACGGACGGACAGGGCTAGATCGACTCGTTTTGTCTTCCTGATCAAGAATATATATACTTTATGGGGTTTTCGATGATTATTTCTATGTTTTACATACTATAGCCATTAAGTGGCTGAAATGGCAGCCCTGCAGAGTGTGTGTGTGAGAGAGAATAATGATTATGGAGAGAGCGCGCTACCTGTCTATAGATGCGCTCAAATATGCTCCATGCGCTCAACAAGAGGTTTCTGCTCATTTGCCGCTTCGTTACACATCGCTTAGACCTGAGACTTAAACTCTGTGTATACCGCTGTTGATTAACAAGTATGTGTCTGCGTGAGTTTTTTTGGAAAATTATCATCTTGATAATTTTCTTATTTTTTCCAGTGAAATGCTCGCTCATTTCATCTTTTGTGGTTCAGACAATGTCCTCGAATTATAAGCCTATAATTCGCGCTACAAAGCGGGGCACATGTTGCACGACTGTCTGCACAGTCTTAGAATTTACTGTCTCAATGCCAATTGTCAGTTGCCAGTCGGAGCCAGTCTCATATGCAATCCCAGTTTGAGTTCCAGTTTCAGTACTCGTCCCAGTTGCAGGGTTGCCATTTTAGCCATTTAGTGGCATTTCTAGCTATTTTGAAAATGGATCTGCTATTAAAATTTGAGAAATGCTATTAGCCACAATTCTAGCTATTTTTAAATTTGTAAATGCCATTTTTCTTGAGGAAATTGTCTGAAAAAAAATAGTGTTGATTTGAGACGGGGACCTTTTTTTTTTGTTTTTTAGTAAACAGAGTATAAATGGGCTGAGCAGGCTGATCATTCGAACCGCTGACCTTTTTTTTTTAGTCAACTCCTAAAGAATTTCTTGAAAAATGCTACTTTTCTTCAGAAAGTCCTATCAGCCACTTTTTCTGCTATCTTTATTTCCAATTTGGCCATTTTCAGCCACTTTTTTTGGCCACTTCAGCCACTTTTGCTCATGAAGTTCTGTCAACCCTGATGCCAAGGCGCATCGATCTTCATTTCAGTTATTTTCTGTTCTGTCTCGCTCTTTTTTCTTCTTCGATTTCGTTCTGCCTGGCAAATGACATATCTCAACATTTGTATTGTTTGAGAAAAGAAATTATTGCCGTAGGACAATACATGTACGCGTGTATTTTTGATGGCTTGTATCTCTGTGACGAGGACTGGACCATTTCTTGTTTTACGTTTCTTTATATATATATATTTATATTTTAATTTTATTCATTTCTTTTTTTTTCTGCTTTATTTGGTGGGGTCTTAAATTTCAGCTACGTGCAGTACTCAGCAGAAATTTGTGGGCGCACAAGTCTAAGCAACAACAGAATCTGTACGTTTTGACCTGGTGGGATAAGTTTGACGATAGCGTCAGGTAGAAGATTCTTATACAGCACACAGAATGAAAATTTGCTCAATTTGAGATTGGTGTATATGCATAAATGTATATATTTACAAATGTATATATAAATGTATTATTGCAGTCTAGGAAAAGAAATTAACATTTGAAGATAATGATCGATAAATAGGATCTTAAAAGATCTACGTAGCTAATACGACTACAGTACAGATACTCAGTTTTCATTCAATCAAAGATTATTATTAATCATTGGCACCATTAATATACTTGGAATTGCCATTTTTTATTTGGTTCGTAGAGAGTAGATAAGAGGTTCTTATAAGTGTGTATATATGGAATGTGCACGCACTTAAAACATGGACGGAAGGATAGGATTAGTTTCTTATAGACAACATGAATTTTACGGGAAACGAAATTGCTCTTCAGCAAGGTTTGTCTAAGATAAATTTCATTTCAATTTACAAAGAGTTAGTTGAGTCTACTATTGATAAAAATGATGATGATAAGTTCATCAAGTGCATAAAAGAACATTCTTATCATGATTGCCAGTCAACTAAATGAATCAGCAGAACTAACGAAGCTAATGCATGTGCTCTTTGCCTGGTCCCAGCAGCTCATCAAGAAACCCAGATGATTATCTATTGCGAGGAAAAGCAGGGATTGGCAAATCTTGTGTTGTTGGGATGCATCTTCTGTCACAGAGTTGATGATGTTTTTTCAGCTCATTTAACACTGGCATTTGGGGATCTTGTGGCTAGCCATATGGGCACAGAGTTTTACAAAGATTCCTATGGATGATCCTAAGATGCTGGCAATAATTTTTCCCGATTGTCAGACTGTTAGACAATGGCTTTCTAATTAAGTTAGGTAAGTTGTTTAACGCTGTACCTTATAGTTGGTCAACCTATAGCCCTATTTTATTAGGTACCTAATTCAAACTCTTGTCTTTGTTGCGCTTTTTCTTTCGCTTTCTTTTGGCTTCTGGTTGACCCTTGGGGCCGAGTTGACCGAATTCTTTTTTAACGAGGGCCAAGTTGCTTTAATTTAGAGCCCTAATGAGGCATTTAAGCATTTTGTATTCTGACTTTGTATGCAGAGCTCAATGCCGACTATTGTGCTGAGCCCCACCAAAAATTAATGAGACCATCGTCAGTCAGAGACTCAATCCGGGCGCCTTTGCATGCGGGTGATGGTGCTGATAAAGCTGCTTCATTTTTTAGGCCCTTTCCCTTTTTGTAAAAAAGAAGCAAAGCAGAGCTATTGGAAATGTGCAAAATCGAAAAGTATGTAACAAGTAGAAATAATCATCGGAGACTCCATATATATATATATTCTGAATCAGGACGACAAGATGAGTCGATCTAGCCCTGTCCGTGCGTCCGTCTGTCCGTCCGTCCGTATGAACGCCTGTTGCTCAGAGACTATACAAGCTAGAGCAACCAAATTTTAAAACTAGATTCGTTATTTTTGTACGCTATACGAGTTTGTTTTAGATTTTTGAATTACTTCCCCTGACCCACGCAATTCGAAAAAAACAATTATTAAGCACAATTTTCAACCGATTGAATTTCTTTTTAGCACACATCGTAATTAGACCATTCTTGATCTATGTTGTAAATCTGTGTAAGATTAATCAAAAAACTCGGAAGCTATACATCATTAGTGCGCGCAAACTTAGAGCTAGAGCAACGAAATTTGGAGTCTAGATTCGTTATGTTCGTACGCTATGCGAGTTTTTTTTAATTTTCAAATTTCCTCACCTGACCCCCGCAATTCGAAAAAATCTATTAATAAGCACAATTTTCAACCGATCAAATTTCTTTTTTTTTTTGCAGACTTATTAATTAGACTCTTCTTGATCTACGTTATGAATTTCGTTTTTAGCCCCTTTGCCTTTTTGTAAAAAAAGAGCAAAGCGGAGCTATTGGAAATGTGCAAAATCAAAAAGTATGTAACACATAGAAATAATCATCGGAGACCCCATAAAGTATATATATTCTGAATCAGGACGACAAGACGAGTTCATCTAGCCCTGTCCGTCTGTCTGTCTGTCCGTCTGTCCGTCTGACCGTCTGTCCGTCTGTCCGTCTGTATGAACGCCTGTTTCTCAGAGACTATAAGAGCTAGAGCAACCAAACTTGAAATCTAGATTCGTTATGTTCGTAGGTTATACGAGTTTGTTTTTGATTTTTGAATTTCCTCCCCTGACCCCCGCAAATCGAAAAAAACGATTATTAAGCATAATTTTCAACCGATCAAATTTATTTTTGGTACACATCATAATTAGACCATTCTTGATCGATGTTGTAAGTCTGGGTAAGATTGATCAAAAATCTCGGAAGTTATAGATCATCAAAAGTGGCGTTATGGGCCCCGGGGGGGTATAGTAGTGCGCGCAAAATAAGAGCTAGAGCAACGAAATTTGGAACGTAGATTTATTATGTTCGTACGCTATACAAGTTTGTTTTTGATTTTTAAATTTCCTCCCCTGACCCCCGCAAATCGAAAAAAACGATTATAAGGTACAATTTTTAACCGATAAGATTTCTTTTTCGCACACATATTAAGTATATCATTCTTCATCTACGTTGTGACTTTCGTTAAAATTGAACGAAAAACACGGAAGTTATACAACAATAAGTACCGCGCTATTGAGCGTGGGTGGCTAAAAGGCGCGCGCAATGGCCAAGTACGTGCAGAACTGTGTGTATATATGAGTATGTGTGTGTATAGCTGTTAATGTAGGCAAAGGGGCTCTCGTAGTCGGGTACACTCGACTACAGACTTCTTACTTGTTTTCGTATTGCGGTTGTCAAGGGAGGAAATTCAAAAATGAAAAACAAACACGTATAGCGTAAATAACGAATCTTGATTTAAAATTTGGTTGCTCTAGCTCTTATAGTCTCTGAGAAACAGGCGTTTATACTGTCGGACGGACGGACGGACAGACGGACAGGGCTAGATCGACTCGTCTTGTCGTCCTGATTGAAAATATGTATACTTTATGGGGTCTCCGATGATTATTTCTATCTGTAACATACTTTTGGATTTTGCACATTTCCATTAGCTCCGCTTTGCTCTTTTTTGTGGCGAAGGGGCTACAAATATCTTTTATTGGTCACATCATTGATATATATCCTGTGGAAGCTATTTCTTTACTATAAGGTATATAACTAATTATTTCTTAAATTCATCTGGTTTCTAAGAATATATTATAAACTGATTGAATCAACACTTTGACAGTGCAATGTTTGGACATGTGGGAATCTATACTTTATAGTTGGTCATATAATTATGTGTATTAATACATTTCTCACACTCTAATTGAGTAATCAGCTTGAGCGTATATATATATATATATATATATATATATGTATATATACATATTCATGAGTATGCATTTTCCATTTCTCTTACTGACGCTATATATATATATATATATATGTATATATGTATATGTATTGAAAGGCATTGAAAAGAAGAGGTGGGAACACTTGGCACAGTCTGATATCATCTCCTGTGGTGGGGTGTGGGCCATAAACCCGAAACCGATTACCCTAACGACATTCTGCCTGGCACTGGCAACTGGAAGCACTTGTTGCCTGACCCCGGATTCAGAATAGAGGCACACAGCTCAAAACAGAGCCCTTGGGCACAGTATTTTGAAGCTCAGCAAGACGCAACGGACGACCAACTGAGCTGTGACGACGAGAGGGATCTATGGAACAACTACTATAACAAAAACAAAGAACAACAAATACAATAACATCAAGAAGAACTGCATAGCCAGGTAATTGCTGCAGTCCGGGCCGCACTGATGTGAAACATTTGTCGTATGGACCGAGACGTGACGTGAGATGCCCTGGGAAAGTTGTCGTTGTCGTCGTCATCGTCTTTAAAATCGTGCTGCTGGTTTGCCTTGTCTCTAATCTGTGATATAGGTCATGCAACCCTCAAGGTTCCGCGTAGGACTATGTCGCATGTATTATGCCTTATGCGCCTTACCTCATGTTGCATGCCTCTGCATTGCCTTTTCTAGATGCTCTGTGAATTCGTAGAAATTACTCGTGAGCATACTGCAGTCGAGGCAACTGAAACTGCAACAACTACAGCAAAAGCAATAGCTACAACAACAGCAGCAAAAAGAAGCCTAGTCCTATACTTATGCCTAGTCTCCATTATGTTGCCTGATGGGGATTCTCACTGTGTCTACTGTGTCTGCTATCTAACAAGTGGATTTTGAGTGCCCCTTTCATTGCATGCACAATTAAAAACGCAGTTGTACAAAACAAAACTCAAGCCGAACAGCAAAACCTTAATTTCCCATTTCCCCTCTCCCTACCCATCGAGCACCCACCCCCACCACAACCAGCACAAACCACCCAAAGATTCAACGGCAACTGTCAACCCATTCAATGTCAATGAACCACAGCTGTAATTTCACATACAAACACACACACACCAAATCTCACACAATCATAAGCAAGTAGTCCACCTACCAAGAACGCTGTCGTTTGGATTGAGTTTTTAGCCCCTTTGCCTTTTTTGTAAAAAAAGAGCAAAGCGGAGCTATTGGAAATATGCAAAATCCAAAAGTATGTAACACATAGAAATAATCATCGGAGACCCCATAAAGTATATATGTTCTGAATCAGGACGACAAGACGAGTTCATCTAGCCCTGTCCGTCTGTCTGTCCGTCCGTCCGTCCGTCCGTCCGTCCGTCCGTCCGTCCGTCCGTCCGTCCGTCCGTATGAACGCCTGTTTCTCAGAGAC
This sequence comes from Zygothrica quintamaculata, assembly GCA_037044455.1. Taxonomy (NCBI): domain Eukaryota; kingdom Metazoa; phylum Arthropoda; class Insecta; order Diptera; family Drosophilidae; genus Zygothrica; species Zygothrica quintamaculata. The sequence goes on along the minus strand of JBAMBS010000736.1, from coordinate 143,817 downwards.
TATAAGAGCTAGAGCAACCAAACTTGAAATCTAGATTCGTTATGTTCGTACGCTGTACAAGTTTGTTTTTGATTTTTCAATTTCCTCCCCTGACCCCCGCAATTCGAAAAAAACGATTATTAAGCACAATTTTCAACCGATCAAATTTATTTTTGGCACACATCATAATTAGACCATTCTTGATTGATGTTGTGAATCTGAGTAAGATTGATCAAAAATCTCGGAAGTTATAGATCAGCAAAAGTGGCGTTTTGGGCCCCGGGGGGTAATGTAGTGCGCGCAAAATAAGAGCTAGAGCAACGAAATTTGGAACGTATATTTGTTATGTTTGTACGCTATACGAGTTTGTTTTAGATTTTTCAATTTCCTTCCCTAACCCCCGCAATTTGAAAAAATCGATTTTCAGATACAATTTTTAACTGATCAAATTTCTTTTACGCGCACATATTAAGTAGACCATTTTTCATCTAAGTTGTGAATTCCGTTAAAATTTAACAATAAACACGGAAGTTATACAACATTAAGTACCGCGATATAGAGCGTGGGGGGTTAAAAGGTGCGCGCAATGGCTAAGTACGTGCAGAACTGTGTGTATGGATGAGTATGTGTGTGTATGGCTGTATATGTAGGCAAAGGGGCTCTCGTAGTCGGGTACACTCGACTAGAGACTTCTTACTTGTTTTCTTATTTGTTTATGGTTTTGCTCCGTCTCTGATTATCTTGGACGCGTTAGCTTCAAGTTCGTTGCGCTTGGCCAGGTTTCTCGTGTCTTACTACGACCTGTACGGCATACACAACTACACACCTATATATATATGTATATATATTTGTATATATATATATATATATTTTTTTTTTATATCTGTATATAGTCGAAGTACTTATGATGCTATTTTATTTTATTGTCATAGTCGTTGTTTGTCAGAGTTTTTAGCCCTTTTGCCATAAAAAAGAGCAAAGCGGAGCTAATGGAAATGTGCAAAATCCAAAAGTATGTAACAGATAGAAATACTCATCGGAGATCCCATAAACTATATATATTCTTGATCAGGACGACAAGACGAGTTAATCTAGCTATGTGCATCTGCCCGCCCGTCCATCCGTTCGTCTGTCTGTCCCTATGAACGCCTGTTTCCCAGAGACTATAAGAGCTAGAGTAGCCAAATTTGGAATCTAGATTCGTTATGCTCGTAAGCTAGGCCAGTTTGTTTTTGATTTTTCAATTTCCTCAACTGATCAAATTTATTTTTGGCACACATATTTAGACCATTTTTGATCTACTTTATCTTGTTAAGATTAAACAATAATCACGAAAGTTATACAACGTTAAGTATCGCGCTATATTGAGCGGGTGGCTAAAAGGCGTGCGCAATGGCTAAGTACATGTAGAACTGTGTGTATGGCTGTGTATGTAAGCAAAGGGGCTCTCGTAGTCGGGTGCACTCGACTATAGATTACTTGTATTTTCTTTTTTTTGTGTTGTTGGTGGTTTATCGCTTCATAGGTTTTTGATACTCGAACAACAATTGACTGAACATTATAAATTTTTTTTCTTAAATTTCTATGCAGCTAAGTGGCTATATAAGGTTTTCTAGGTGCAGTTATAATTATTACCCTTTAGTAGGAAGTGGAACATTGCCATATGGGTGCTGAGTATTATTGCTTGTGGTGAAGGTGAAAGAGAATACCTAATATTGACAGAATATTGAATTAAAATTAGGAATGTAATATGTTTATTGTCCTTAAATATATGATAATTAGTTTTTCATATTCAGTAATTCATATTCAGATCAAACATAAACAATTTCATAAGTTATTACATACTTATTGACAGTTATATAGACAGCAAGACTATGAATCGATTAAGGGTTTATTATTTATTGAATAACTGACTAACTGCCTAACCTCTATGTCAACAGCTAGCCACGTGTGCCTAAAGTTATAAAATGTAGAAATATGAAAACAGTTAGTACACCTTAAGTTAATTAGAGTTTCGTAACAAGGGTTTAACAATTATTATCGTAATACGTAGTATTAGAAAATATTGTCACTCATAGATATATATATATATAAATATATATAGTCTCAACTGAAATATACATGTTTATTGTTAATCTATCAAAAAATTTATCTGACATGTCTGGGATTGGGTAAAGGGTATTTTATAGTCATGCCCGGTCTTTCTTACATGTCAATAATGCCACTTATTAACAACAACATTTCCGAGTAAATGAGTATGTAAATTAGTAGTTCAATTATTAATAAGTAAGAAATCTTTTGTCGAGTGTACCCGACTAGGAGAGCCGCTTTACATACATGTACAGCCATACACAGACATACACACAATTCTACACGTACTTAGCCATTTCGGTCGCCTTTTAGCCCCATGCGCTCTATTTCGCGATATTTAATGTTCCATAACTTCCGTATTTTTGTTTAATCTTAACAATGCAGATCAAGAATGGTCTAATTATGATGTGTGCGAAAAAGAAATTTGATCGATTGAAGATTGTGCTTAATAATCGATTTTTTAGAATTGCGGTGCTCAAGAGACGAAATTCGAAAATCTAAAAACAAGTTCGTATAGCGTAAGAGCATTATAAATCTAGATTTTAAATTTGGTTACTCTAGCTCTTATTTTTAGCCCACCACTCAACACCCCGCGCTCCATAACGGCACTTTAAGTGATCTATAACTTCCGAGCTTTTTTATAAATCTTATCCAGATTTACAACATAGATTAAAAATTGTCTATTTATGATATGTATCAAAAAGAAAATCGGTTGAAAATTGTGCTTAATAATTGTTTTTTTTTTTGTATTGCGGGGGTCAGGGGAGGAAATTCAAAAATGTAAATCAAACTCGTGTAGCGTACGAAAATAACGAATCTAGATTTCAAATTTGGTTGCTCTCGCTCTTATAGTCTCAGAAAAACAGGCGTTCGAACAGACGGACGGACTTACAGGCGGACAGACAGACGGTCATGGCTAGATCGACTCGTCTTGTCGTTCTGATCAAGAAATATATATACTTTATGGGGTCTCCGATGTTTATTTCAGTAGCTCCGCTTTTTTTTTTTATGGCAAAGGGGCTAAAAATAATACATGTAGTCTAGTTATTTAGCTAAATATAACTGCATTATGTAAACATTGTTTAATATTATGATCTTAATATTACACATTTACTACTACTAATACTACTACTACTTCAACTACTACAACTACTACTACAATTGCATGAATAAGTTAATAAAGCTGGCAGTTACACAAAACAAATTGATTACCTATTCTTACTACTAATTAATTGTTTAGTTCAAGCTTGAATGTTGAAAGAATTGAATCAAGCGTAAAAATAAATCTTAGCTAATCGGATAAAAGATAAAGATTTTGTTAATAAGAATTAGTCAAAATGTGTTAGTATTAACTGTATGCTAAGAACTATAGCATATATATTTATTTAGCTTAATTAACCTTAATTTTGCACTTGGCGCCTAACCCGACAGACTAACTGGTCTGGCGACCTCAATAAGGTATTGTTTCTTGGTTGACTGAAGTCACAAGATGCATTTTATGATTGATTCTCAAATGGTAAAAAGACACTTAAATTTGATGTATTATAGAATCATTCGATTATGCTGTCTTATCGCCAAGTAACTGTAAAATGATATGCAACGTGCTGACTGGGTTTTCTGTTTAGTTACAATTGCTCCTAATTCATCAAATTTATCAGCCAAAAACCATAAACCATAAACTTTCAATTTCGGGTACAGCCCGACGCCTTGTCGGGGATTGTCATTATTGACATTACAAATGTTATTGATTATATTCAAACAGTATGAAGGGGAGCTGGCAGGAGCTTTGTCATGTTACACGTTAATTATTTTCACATACAAGCAAAAATCACTTGCATTCATTGTAAAATAAAGAGACGGACTTGAAAACCGATCAATTTCCACCGATAAGCGCATTAGCTTTCGAGTGTTACCTTGTACAATAATTTCCTCTCCCCACCCCTCACCCAAATACTTAATACATTATGGCTTGTTGCGTCTCTGCGTGTCAGTCAGTTTCAATACGAGTCCAAGTCTTAACGTTTTAGTTTAGCCCCCTGCAAAATCCAAAAGTATGTAACAGGTAGAATTAATATACTGAGGCCCCATAAAGTATATATATTCTTAATCAGGACGATAACTCAAGTCGATCTAGCCCTGTCCGTCTGTCTGACCGCCTGTTTCTCAGATACTATAAAAGCTAGAGCAACCAAGCTTTAAACCTAGATTCGTAATTTTCGTACGCTATACAAGTTTTTGGCACACATCATTAATAGACCATTCTTGATCTATGTTGTAAATCTGGATAAAATTAGTCAAAAAACTCGGAAGTTATACATTAAGTAGTGCACGAAAAATAAGAGCTAGACCAACGAAATTTGGAATCTGGATTTGTTATGTTCGTACGCTATACGAGTTTGTTTTAGATTTTCGAATTTCTTCCCATGACCCCCGCAATTCGAAAAAATCGATAATTTTTGTCGTACATAATAATTAGATAATTTTTGATCTACGTTGTAAATTTCGTTAAAATTAAACAATAAACACAGTGGTTATACAACATTAAGTACCGCGCTATAGAGCGCGTTGGGCTGAAAGGCGCGCGCAATGTCTAAATACGTGCAGAACATGGGCAGAGGGGCTCTTGTAATCGGGTACACTCGACTACAGATCTCCTACTTGTTTCCACATAATTCTGGGAAAGCCTACAAGATCTGTATTCGTAATGAGGTTAACAGATTTCAGCTACTGCTAACACATAACACAGCAACATACGCCTACTGCAATGCTCTAATTGTTTGGCTAAGATGATACCTAGAGTCCGCGACAGAGTTTGAACCTATCCATGCATCCATCTATTCAGCTGTCTCTATATAGCTTCGTGTTTCGAAAATTGAAAGCATGTCAACCTACAATTAATTGCATGGCAAGTTGTTAACGCTACTTTATGAAAATACATGGTTATATTGAATGAAAGGCCCTAGCAGAATGGTAACAAGAGCAACAACAACTGTTACAAGTTGGAAATGGAAATGGAAATGCGTGGAGAGCGGAAACAGGGGGCAGTCGCGTATTTAAAGTCCAATCTGCAACAATTTAGTTAAGCCAATAACAAAACCAATTTGTAATGCGCTGCAGCTTTTTAGCTACACCTACAGAGAATGGCAAATGGCGATGATGATGGCTATAAAGTCTTCGGGAAATATAAAGTAAGTAAGCGGCAACGAATGAGGTAGAGGAGAATATAGAGGATGAGGAGGATAAAGTGGAACGGGTGATTAAGGGCAAGTGTGCCAGAGATATGGAGGCAGAAAGCTAATGCCAAAGACAAAGTCACGCGGCAGCCAGGCAAATCCAATTAAAGTGGTGACAACGACGCTGCAGCTACTATAAAAGGGCACTAGGTGGCCGCGGGTGGATTCTTGGTTTAACAAACAAGGATGGGGAAAAGTGGATGATGTAAATAGAGTGGGTAGAGGGGAAAGAAAGAGAGTAGAGTGGAATGGTGAAGCGGGCGGAATGAGGAGCGCATAAAAATTGAATAAAGCGCAATTTCAAATGACTGTGTGGACCATGGAGCTCAGACCACAAGCCACGTACTACGGACCATGGAACAATGCCACCTGCTGGTTGGTTTACATTTGCAAAGTCGACTTCAAAGCAATTGCGACATAATTAAGTTGACAACTACAACAAAAATAACAACAAGTAAGAAGTCTGTAGTCGAGTGTACCCGACTGCGAAAGCCCCTTTGCCTTCATACACAGCCATACATACACATACATACAGTTGTACATGTACTTATCCATTGCGCGCGCCTTTTAGCTCCCCACGATCTATAACGCGATACTTAATGATGTATAAATTTCGTGTTTATTGATTAAGTTTAACGAAATTCAGAATGAAGATCAAGAAATGTATAAATATTATGTTTGGAAAATGAAATTCAATCGATTGAAAATTGAGCCTAATAATCGTTTTTTCGTATTGCGGAGGTCAGGGAGGAAATTTAAAAATCTAGTAAAAATTCGTAAAGCGCACAAACATAACGAATCTAGATTTCAAATTTGGTTGCTCTACCTCTTATCTTGCACGTACCACTTAAACCCCTGCACACCATAACGTCACTTTTAATGATGTATAACTTGCGAGCTTTTTAATAAATCTTATCCAGATTTACAACATAGATCAAAAATGGTCTTTTTGTAATGTGTCCCAAGAAGATAAAAAAAATCTCGGAAGTTTTACATCATTAAAAGTGGTGTTATTTTGAATTACGGTGAAGAAACACCAAAATCTAAAACAAACTCGTATAGCCTACGAAAATAACGAAGCTAGGTTTAAAATTTGGTTGCTCTAGCTCTTATAGTCTCTGAGGAACAGGCGTTCATACAGACAAACGGATGGACACACGGACGGACGGGCAGACGGACGGACAGACGGACATGGCTAGATCAACGCGTATTATCGTCCTGATTAAGAACATATGTACTTTTGAGTTTGCACATTTCTATTAGCTCCGCTTTGCTCTTTTTTATGGCAAAGGGGCTAAAAACAACAAGATTTAAAACAACAGGCAGAATCAGCAGCAGCAAAAACAACCGACGACGATTGCCACCAGTGACCTAGTTAGACTGCCCCAAATAAAATGGTCGCGGCTCTGGCTACGATTCTGACTCTGACTCTGACTATGACTCCAACTCCAATTCCGACTTGGATTTCATCTGCAACTGGTACTGACTATGAGGTGTACCATGTGACGCTGTCGCTGTCGTAGTATTTTTTGTTGTTTCTGTTGTTATAGTTGTTGTTGTCATTGTTGTTGTTGTTGTTTTTGTAATTGCTGTCATTGTCCGTTGTTAGCCTCTTTGCCATAAAAAAGAAGCAAAGCGGAGGTACTGGAAGTGTGCAAAAGTATGTAACAGGTTGAAATAATCATCGGAGACCCCATAAAGTATATATATATTCTTAATTAGGACGACAAGACGAGTTGATCTTGGCATGTCCGTCTGTCCGTCCGTCCGTCCGTCTGTATGAACGCCTGTTTCTTAGAGACTATAAGAGCTAGAGCAACCAAATAATGTTTGGACGCTTTACAAGTTTGTTCTAGATTTTCGATATTCCTTCCCTGACCCCCGCAATTTGAAAAAATCGATTATAAGGCACAATTTTCAACTAATCAAATTTCTTTTCGGCTCGTAAATTATATAAAGCATTTTTGATCTACGTTGTGAATTTCGTTAAGATTGAACAATAAACACGGAAGTTGCAGAACATTAAGTATAGCGCAATAGTGCGCAGGGGCTAAAACGCTTAAAATACGTGCAGAACTGTGTGTATGTGTGAGTATGTGTATGTATGGCAGTATATGTTAGCAAAGGGGCTCTCTTAGTTGGGTACACTTGACTACAGACTTCTTACATGTTAGCCCCTTTGCCTTTTTGTAAAAAAAGAGCAAAGCGGAGCTATTGGAAATGTGCAAAATCCAAAAGTATGTAACACATAGAAATAATCATCGGAGACCCCATAAAGTATATATATTCTGAATCAGACGAGTTGATCTAGCCCTGCCCGTCTGTCTGTCCGTCCGTCCGTCCGTCCGTCCGTCCGTATCAATGCCTGTTTCTCAGAGACTATAAGAGCTAGAGCAACCAAATATTAAACCTAGATTTATCATTTTCGTACGCTGTACAAGTTTGTTTTTGATTATTTAATTTCCTCCCCTGACACCCGCAATTCGAAAAAATCGATTATTAAGCACAATTTTCAACCGATCAAATTTATTTTTGGCACACATTATAATTAGACCATTCTTGATCCATATTCTGAATCTGGGTAAGATTGATGTAAAAACTCGGAAGTTATACATTATCAAAAGTGGCGTTATTGGGCCCGGGGGGTATAGTAGTGAGTGCAAAATAAGAGCTAGAGCAACGAAATTCTGAATATAGATTGGCTATGCTCTTTTGCTATATAAATTTGTTTTAGATTTGCGAACTTCCTCTCCTGTCCCCCGCAAATTGAAAAAATCGATTATAAGACACAATTTTCAACCGATCAAAATTCTTTTTTGCACACGTACTAATAAGACCATTCCTGATCTACATTGTAAATTAAGTTAAGATTAAACAATAAACACGGCAGTTATACAACATTAGGCACTGCGCTATAGAGCGCGGGCGTCTAAAAGGCGCAATGGCTAAGTACGTGCAGATCTGTGTGTATAGCTGTATATGTAGGCAAAGGGGCTCTCGTAGTCAGGTACACTCGATTACAGACTTCTTACTTGTTTTTTCTTAAAGATGTGTTGTTAAAAGCAGCAATAATATGCAGTACTACAAATTCGCTTCCACACATGCTTAATAATAGATCCACAACAAATTTTTTCACGTTATTAAAATGAAATTACTCGCACACACCAACACCAGACAGACTACTAATTCGTTGATATGACTTGATAGATACAATATAATATTTGCCGTCGGCTGACTTCATATTGTGTAAGGTTGGTTGCCAGCAGCGTACTTTATGAAAACAAATTGCTTAAGTTACAAAAGGTTTTTTGTATTCATTCTCACTCTCACTGCTAGTCAACCTACCTTAGCTCTCCTTGGGCTTGGCTTTATGTTACAGTCTCGATTTCATTTCATTCGCAAATACGGGCATTTTTAGCCCCTTTGCCATAAAAAAGAGCAAAGCGGAGCTAATGGAAATGTGCAAAATCCAAAGGTATGTAACAGGTAGAAATAAACAACGGAGACTCCATAAAATATATATATTTTTGATCAGGACAACAAGACGAGTCGATCTAGCCATATCCGTCTGTCCGTCCGTCTGTCAGTTTGTCCGTCCATATGAACGCCTGTTTCTCAGAGACCGTAAGAGCTAGCTGACCCCGCAATTCGCAAAACGATTATTAAGCACAATATTCCACCGATTGATCTGTGTTGTAAATTTTGGTAGCATTGATCAAAAAACTCGGAAGTTATACATCATTAAAAGTGGTGTTATGGGCCCGGGGGGGTTAAGTAGTGCGCGCAAAATAAGAGCTAGAGCAACGAAATTTGGAATATAGATTTGTTATGTTTGTACGCTATACGAGTTTATTTTAGATTTTCAAATTTTCTCCGCTGACCCCCGCAATTTGAAAAATATATTATATGGCACAATTTTTAACTGATCAAATTTCTTTTTCGCACACATATTAAGTAGACCATTCTTGATCTACTTTGTGAATTTCGTTAAGATTGAACTATAAACACGGAAGTTATACAACATTAAGAACCGGGCTATAGAGCGCGGGGTGCTAAAAGGCGCGCGCAATGGCTAAATACGTGCAGAACTGTGCGTATGTATGAGTATGTGTGTGTATGGCTGTATATGTAGGCAAAGGGGCTCTTGTAGTCGGGTACACTCGACTACAGGTTTCTCACTTGTTGATAATGATACTGGTGCTAATGCATATGATGATAATAATGTAGATGTGGATGATGATGATGATGATGCTGGGCTATCTAAACGCCCCAAAATGTAAAATAACAAGCAAGGCAAATCAAGCAGCAAAAAAAAAAACAGTTAGATACCCTAGACAAAAAGTGCTTAAAGTGCTCCTAGAGCGTATACAGTCAGGCAGTTTGTTCATAAATGATGATAGAAATCTTGCCTAAATAAGTAGGCATAAAATTAAGGTACTGAAAAGATTATATTATTACACACAAACACTTTGGGTACATATACTAAGTGTAGGGTATCAGCCAAAAGTTAAAAGGCATTCAACTTCGCCCGCAATAAAATAGTGAATGTGTGCACGAAAAATTTTCAACGCGCACACGAAAATTATTTTATGATGCTTTTAAACTTATTTTCCGGAAAAACAATGTGCAAAGGCACTTGAAATTGGAAAGACTATTAAAGGAACTCGTGGGCACGTAAAAATTTTATTTGCCTGGTACCGAAAAATTTCGAGGCAAGAAGCGTGGCGGTCGCGAGCCGTGGAAATCCAATTTAATGCCCACATGCAGTGAGCAACAGTTTAGCACATAAACTTGTTCTTAGTCCTTGTTATTGTCCTAGTACTACTTTGACTACTATTTGCAGTATTTTTAAAGCAGTATTATAATGTGGCCTCTCGTAGTTTCCGTCACGAGTTAGTCATAAAAATTAGAAGAATAATAAAAAACAGGTTGCGTTCTGCAACCAACTGCAAAAATATTTTTTGTTACTTACCAAGAACTTTCACTTGTCCTTGAGATAAGCATATCTTGCAGCCATCAATCTAAATTACAATGCATGGTATATTTTTAGCCCCTTTGAGATATATATTTGATAGATTTGCTATTTCCGTACGCTATACGAGTTTGTTTTTGATTTTTGAACATCCTCCACTTACCACCGAAATTTGAAAAAAAAAACGATTATTAAGCACAATTTTTAACCGATTAAATTTATTTTTGGCATACATCATATTTAGGCGATTCTTGATCTATGTTGTAAATATCAATCTAAGATTGATCAAAAAAATTCGGAAGCTATACATATATTTCCAATAGCTCCGCTTTGCTCTTTTTTATGGCTAATTTTAAACACGGAAGTTATACAACATTAAGTATTGCACAATAGAACCCGGGGGGCTAAAAGGCAGGCGCAATGGCTAAGTACGTCTACAACTGTGTGTATGACTGAGTATTTGTGTTTATTATTGTGTATGTTGTCAAAGGGGCTCTCGTAGTCGAGTACACTCGACAACAGATTTCTTATTTGTTAATAACAAGCATAAGTCATATAATTTTTAAGTCAAGCCAATTTTACTATTGAGTCCTTTAAAATAATAAAATAAAAATTGTTTTATTCTGCGACATTCAGTGGATAAATTGATTTATTTTTATCCCACTTGTACTTATGTTTCACGAGTATGAACACAAGTATAAGTATGATAGATTTGTGTAAAGAATTTTATAAATTTTATAAATCGCCTTTGTGTCGCCACAGGAAGTGAGCAATTGCAACATTTTTGCTCAAGCCAAATTGACATGTTCTTCTACATAATGAAGCGATCAGTGGTAAGCACTGGGTGCTGGACTCATCCTGAGTCAAAGATGTCATCCTATGCCTATTCATACATTTTGCCATAACCTGCTGATTTGTCACACTATGAAAAGACAGGGATGATATCTTTTTGCTTGGTTTTTGGACTGGGTATCTGGATGGAAATGTCTGTGGCCAAGGACACAACTCAGTTGTGTGTTTTAGGTAGCTGTACCCTGCATTCTCGTACCTTTCTATACCTTCCTGCTGTCTTATCCCAACTCAGTTGCCATCTCATGGCTTTTAACCATCTACTGTCATGGCTTATGTTTGGTTTTGCAATTGACAGGCAGTCAGTAAATTGTAAGCGTGAGCATAATTATGGATTTCAATCTATTCCTGGAATTTAAGTAACTCCAACACCAATGCAATATTCACGCTCAACGGGAAGTAGAAGTAGTTCGACTACAAGTACGAAATGGTATAGGGTTTTTACTTGGAAATTTGCCTGCTGCTAACTAGTATTCATAATTGAAGGTGCCATAAAATTGCTAAAAGGTTTCTTAAGTAGACTTGGCTGCTGTTCCAGTGGTGCAAAAAGTGTCCTAGTGTAGATGACAGGTTATTTTTAGATATCAATGAAATCCTTTATCCTAAATCATTATCCTAGATAACTTATTTAACTTTAAAATGTAAACAACATTTGCAAATATTTATCGCTGGTATTAACTCGTATATATGTATATAAATACACATGCACTCAACAGTAGCTTGCTTTTGGTACATTGTCATACTTATTAAAAATTTGCACAATCGATGCCAAGATATATGCCAAATAAACAAGAGTGTTATTGCCTTTAATATTTATTTACTTTTAAGTAGTCTTGGGATTCCTTGACTGCGCGTCACAAAAGTGGCGTATCATCCTAAAGAACCATATCCTGACTACAAACTCATTCATAAATCAAGACTAGAAGTATTCTTAATTTTTGATATATCCATGAAATGTTGTTATATTTTTTAGGGGAAACCTCTTAAGTGTTCCTTAGTGAAAAAAAAAAATGCTTTCTCATGGTTATTTTAGTTTAGATATATTGGAAATATGATAGCTCAGAACATAAAGACGTGGACAGCTGATGAATACCCAAAGAACAAGGAGCACGAAATGTGTATTGAATCTGTAAAAAAAACTTTATATTTTTTTTTTTTTTATTATTATTATTACTTAGCCTTTGCGCGCGCCTTTTAGCCCCCCGCGAACTACTACGTGCAGAACTGTGTGCATGTGTGAGTATGTGTGTGTATGGCTGTGTATGTAGACAAAGGGGCCCTCGTAGTCGGGTACACTCGACACAGACTTCTTACTTGTTAGCCCCTTTGCCTTTTTGTAAAAAAGAAGCAAAGCGGAGCTATTGGAAATGTGCAAAATCAAAAAGTATGTAACACATAGAAATAATCATCGGAGACCCCATAAAGTATATATATTCTTGATCAGGACGACTAGCTGAATCGATCTAGCCCTGTGCGTATGTCTGTCCGTCTGTCCGTCCGTCTGTCCGTATGAACGCCTGTTTCTCAGAGACTATAAGAACTAGAGCAACCAAATTTTAAACTTAGTATTTATTATTTTTGGTACGCTATACAAGTTTGTTTTTGATTTTTGAATTTCCTCCCCTGACCCCCGCAATTCGAAAAAAAACGATTATTTAGCAGATTTTTCAACCGATCAATTTTATTTTTGGGACACATCATAATTAGACCACTCTTAATCCATGTTGTGACTCTGGGTATGATTGATCAAAAATCTCGGAAGTTATACATCATTGAAAGTTGTGTTATAGGGCCCGGGTGGTCTAGTAGTGCGCGCAAAATAAGAGCTTGAGCATCGAAATTCGGAACGTAGATTTGCTATGTTCCGACGCAATACGAATTTGATTTACATTTTCAAATTTCCTCCCCTGTACCCCGCAAAAATCGATTATAAGGCACAATTTTTAACCGATCAGAATTCTTTTTGACACCTACATTAAAAAGATTTTCTGATCTTCGTTGTGAGTTTCGTTAACATTGAACAATAGACACGGAAGTTGTACAACATTAAGTACCGTGATATGGAGCGCGGGGAGCCAAAATGCGCGCGCAATGGCTAAGTACATGCAGAACTGTGTGTATGTGTTAGTGTGTGTGTCTATAGTTGTATATGTAGGCAAAGGGGCTCTCGTAGTCGGGTACACTCGAGTACAGATTTCTTACTTGTTTTTTGTATGAATTGCTAGATCATTTTTGAATTGTATATTTGGAAAAGTGATAAAAATCCGAAAAGAGAACAAAATTTAAGGGAAAAAAAATCTTTTTTCTAAAACGTGTCGGACCTATAAATAGAAGAAAAAAGATTAAGATACAGAAGTAAGGCACAACCTACGATTTAAATATCGTAAAGCAGACTAATTGCAGTAAACTGGTGGTCCAGAGTAGGTGAAAGACTGTTCGGAGTGTTGAGCTCAGGTCAAAAAGAAATCGTAAAGTTGATAAGGACAAAAAACACAAAATGCGCCTCAGGAAAAACGAAACGATTATGGAATGTCACTGATGTGCCAGGTCACGTTCCAGTCGTGGCTAACATACTGTATGACTCACACAGAGGAGCATAGCTCAGTCTCTCCTTTACTTCGCGTTGGCTTTATCAGAAAACAGACGATGTTGCCACAACCATCACCATCGCCACCGTCACCGTCAACATCACCGTCACTAACACCGACAAGATGTATGAGAATATCAACACTGCCTCCAGTTGATAACCTGGTACAAATTTGATGACTCAAACGTCGACGGCATCTACGCCATATTTTGTCTTATCCAGGAGAATTTCTTGGTAGTTGCTGCCTCTAATTTGTTGCTTACTTTGTTTGATTATGTGACGACGTCGCTGTCCTCGTTGGCCCTTTGAACTTGGCATGCAGCACTTTATCTACTCTACCTATACTCTACTGGTATTGTCTTTGCATTATTACGTGGTCCAGGTATGTTCAGTGTCGTCCTTATCGGGGCATGTGACGCTGTCACTGAGTTTTAAACTTCTTTCACTATGTTCCTTCCAGTGTGGTCCAACTTCATATTTGCATTCGGCTAAGTCAAACAATCAGTTAAACCAACTAATTTCAACAGATGATATAATCCTTATCTCATAGTATTTCGTATTCAGTTTATCTCTAAGCAACCTAAACCTGACCTAAGATAATATTTTTTACGTAAGTAGTAGTATGTCAGACGAAGATAAAATCTGTGCTATCTATCAAATAATTAACTCAGCAAACGCAAAACACAGTTATGTCTTTTTTAACCCTTTGCCTATTGAAACAAGTAAGAAGTCTGTAGTCGAGTGTACCCGACTATGAGAACCCCTTTGCCTACATATACAGCTATACACACACATACGCATACATGCACACAGTTTTGCACGTATTTAGCCATTGCGCGCACCTTTTAGCCCCCCACGCTCTATAGCGCGGTACTTAATGTTGTAGAACTTCCGTGTTTATTGTTCAATTTTAACGAAATTCACAACGTAGATGAAGAATGGTCTACTTAATATGTGAAAAAAGAAAATATGATCGTTTAAAAATTTTCCTTATAATCGATTTTTCAAATTGGGGGGGTTAGGGGAGGAAATTCGAAAATCTAAAATAAACTCGTATAGCTAAGGAACATAACGAATCTAGATTCCTAGCTCTAGCTCTTATATTGCGCGTACTACCATAACCCCCCGGGCCCAATAACGCCACTTTTGATGATGTATAACTTCCGAGTTTTTACATCAATCTTACCCAGATTCAGAACATGGATCAAGAATGGTCTAATTATGATGTGTGCCAAAAATATATTTGATCGGATCAAAATTGTGCTTATTAATCGTTTTTTTTTTGTTTTGCGGGGGTCAGGGGGAAAATTCAAAAATCAAAAACAAACTCGTATAACCTACGAACATAACGAATCTAGATTTCAAGTGTGGTTGTTCTAGCTCTTATAGCCTCCGACAAACAGGTGTTCATACAGGCGGACAGACGGAGAGGGCGATATCAACTCGTCTTGTCGTCCTGATCAAGAATATGTGTGTATGGTTGTATATGTAGGCAAAGGGGCTCTCGTAGTCAGGTACTTTCGACTATAGATTTCCTACTTGTTTTATTATATTAGATGAATATACGTTTCTATTCCCATTAACCTGTGTTCATTCCATGAAACCAGTCATGATGAATAAATGATAAATGAATAGAATTCATCATCAGTTTTCAGAGGACAAAATGCCTGCATTCATTTCTAGATCTGCAGATTCTATATAGTATAATAAACATTTGAACCAATTGAGCGTGCTATCTGTCCGTCCAATTACTATATGTACTAGTAGAAGTACACTATTACTTTGGCCACACTCTAATATAGTCATACATTGTATTAGTCAGGCTTACCAACTGGAACAGCAACAGCAACAACAACAGCAACAGCAGCAATATTTTACAGCCAAATCATAAAGTCGAACCGAGGTAGAATTAAAGTTTAATTTTACACTTTCTACTGGGTCGCTGTGATTGTATGCTGGGTGCATCGGTATATGGGCACACGACCAGCCAGTGTTGCAGAAGCCCCAAAACTAGTGCTCGTAAAAACTGCAACGACAACCGCAGAACACTGCAATGCAGCACCAAAAATGTCAGTGCTGCTTCAAGTTTTATGGCGTTCGCCGCAAATAGCAATGAGAAAGTATCTAAACTGCCTGGCCAGGGGTATTGCCTGAGTCTAAATCTGAGACTGAGTCTTGGGGTGGGTCTAGGTCTGGGCTGTCGACTGGGCTCTGGGAATAGGGTACGGCTCTAAATTCGGTTAGGGCTAAAACGTAAAAGTTTTATGGCTGTCGCAAACCGCGCATTGAAGACGCTCAGCGGTGTTAGCAGTAACACAGTCGGAACATTGGCATGGAATAGGGCAGAGGCAGAGGTAGTGAGAGCTTTAACGTCAGCATCGTAAATAAATTTTTCTAGTAATTAATATTGCATGCAAGTCAGATAAAAACAGTAAGATGTGGTGACTGAAACTCAGACTAAAACTGACTACAAGCGTAAACAGTTCCCGGTATATAAAAGTAAACATACGGGTATAGATTTTAGTTGTGTGTTAATGCCACTTGTCAGTTTTTGGGAGTATACGACCAATATACGACGCACACGGCTTCTGATTTTGAATGCCGCATGACGTTTAATGATGCGACCCGGGCGAAGCCGATTTTAATATGCCAAATGTGTCGCTAAATAACTCTTTTTATTATAATCGCTTTCAGCACCGCTTTTCTTCTTGCCGTCCACCTACTCAATCAGACCGCCAATATCAACACGTCTCCCCCGCCTATATACCTACCTAACTAAATGTATGTACAGTATATACCGGTTATATGCAAAACTTATAATGCAAAAATTTTCTTGCATATATTCGATATTTCCTTTTAAACGATCATGAGTTATATGCAAATACGTTGAATTTAAATGATTATTATAAAATAAAGCACAGGCTTAGAAGTTTATTTAAATTTATATTTTATGCTATTCTTCAGCTATAATATTATTAATATAACATATAAAATGAGATCAAAAATTTTAATATTGCTGTCCTACAGCTTATAATTTGCTTAAAACCGATACAAATTTATATTAACTGTTTCCAAATGAAATGTTTTATTTGTTTATACACAATATTTGCCTATATATAATAAATTTTTGGCATTTATGAGGCTACATTTAGTTCAAAATAGTTTTATGATGTTTAAAAATAAAATTATTTTGCATATAACCAATATTGGCTTATAAACTGTGCACCTTATAACCGATATATACTGTTTATATGTATACCTGATGTATGTCCCTTTGTCTGTCTATCTGTGATGCATGCGTTGCGCATATGTTCCGTTTGACATCAAAGCTTGTGACTTGTATTAGGTTTTGACTTGGCTTTTCATTTCAGTTTTTTGTATGTAAATGGACTTCAGAGAGGGTAATGTCATTGATTGAAAGAAGGATGGAAAATACGCAACTTCTGTTAAACTGTTTCTCTGCTATTCGGTTGTTGTTTGTTTGTATATGCCTCATACAAAACTTTTGCTCTGACAGCAAGAGATTGGTAGCTGGAACCGAGGTTTAGGCTCTAAGTTTGCATTGCGTTTTCATTCAGCTAATTAGTGTACTTGTTTGTTGTGTGTGTGTGTGTGTATGCGTTGTTGTTGGTTGCTGTTGCTGCTCTAGAATTATTTATTTATCATTTGTAACACTTGGCGTTGACAGTTTGCCGTGTTTTGTGCCTTTGTGCTATTTGCATTCTATTTACGAGTAAAGAGTACGAGTACGAACGCGAGTATGAATGTGAATATGAAAGCGAGTACGAATACGAGTATATTCACTATAATTAAGCAACAAGTGCAAAATATTTTGCTACAAACAGTCCAGTTTTTGTTGCAGTTAGTACTCTTGTTATTGAGCATCTGCTGTTAGTTTTTGTTGACCTTATGTGTTAGTTGCTTGCATGTTTTTCTATTTATTAGCTGTTTGCCTTTTCGTGTGCTTGTCTATATTTTAGTCTCTGTATCTCTGTCAATCAGTTGGAAAACAACAAGACTTACATTATCTCTCCCCCCTCCCCCACCAATTGATATTCATGAATATTGTAAAACTTTTTTAATAAAATTTAACTAATTATAAAATAATAATAATAATAGAAAACAAGTAAGAAGTCTGTTGTCGAGTGTACCCGAATACAAGAGCACCTTTGCGTACATACACAGCCATACACACACAAACTCACACATACACACAGTTCTGCACGTACTTTAAGCCTTTTAGCCCCCGCGCTCTATTGAGCAATACTTAATGTTCTGTAACTTCCGTGTTTATTTTTCAATCTTAACGATATTTACAACGTAGATCAAGAATGCCTTAAATAATATATATGCCAAAAAAAAAATAGTTGAAAATTGTGCCTTATAATCGATTTTTCAAATTGTGGTGGTCAGGGGAGGAAGTACAAAATTTTTAAAAACAAACTTGTAAGGCGTACAAACATTAAGAACCATCTAACCCACCCACGCACCATAACGCCACTTTTAATGATGTATACCTTTTGAGTTTTTTGATCAATCCTACAACTTAGATAAAAAATGGTCTAATTATTATCTGTGCCAAAAAGAAATTCAATCGGTTGAAAATTGTGCTTAATAATCGTTTTTTTTCGAATTACGGGTGTCAGGGGAGGAAATTCAAAAATATAAAACAAACTCGTATAGCGTACGAAAATAACAAATCTATTATTAAAAGTGTACCCGACTACGAGAGCCCCTTTGCCTACATATACAGCCATACACACACATACTCATACATGCACACAGTTCTGCACGTATTTAGCCATTGCGCGCGCCTTTCAGCCCAACGCGCTGTATAGCGCGATACTTAATGTTGTATAACTTCCGTGTTTATTGTTCAATCTTAATGAAATTCACAAAGTAGATTAGGAATGGTATAATTAATATGAAAATTGAATTATGAATCAATATGAAAAAGAAATTTGAATAGTTGAAAATTGTGCCTTATAATCGAATTTTTCGAATTGCTGGGGTCAGGGGAGGAAAATCGGATATCTAAAACAAAAGTGTAAAGCTAACGAACATTAAGAATCTAGATTCCAAATTGGGTTACTGTAGCTCTTATTTTACTCCATAACACCACATTTATTGTATAACTTCCGAGTTTTTTATCCGATCTTACCCAGATTCACAACATAGATCCAAAATAGTTTTATTATGATGTGTGCCAAAAAGAAATTTGATCGGTTGAAAATTGTGCTTAATAATTGTTTTTTTTCGAATTGCGGTGGTCAGGGGAGGAAATTCAAAAATCAAAAACAAACTCGTATAGCGTACAAAAATAACGAATCTAAGTTTAACATTTGGTTGCTCTAGCTCTTATAGTCTCTGAGAAACAGGCGTTCATACAGACGGACGGACGGACAGACAGACAGACAGGGCTAGATCGACTCGTCCTGTCATCCTGATTAAGAATATATATACTCTATAGGGTCTCCATTGATTATTTCTATGTGTTACATACTTTTGGATTTTGCACGTTTCCATTAGCTCCGCTTTGCTCTTTTTTTTTGGCAAAGGGGCTAATGCTTGAACAATATTGCAATTGTTAGTCAGTTCAGGAATCAGGTTTGCTTTGACATTAATTAAATTATCTCAATAAATAGTAAAATGTTTTTTGCTCTATTGTACACATTATATAAATGATATATTTTATTGAAACTGACCGAAAATTTCAGTGAATGTAGGCGATATACACACTCACTCAATTACATCCCCAAACAGGGATCAACATAATGTATAATAACGCACACGATGTCTACTATGAATACAGAAGAGCTCGTCGAAGGTTTTCACTAAAAACATATATACTTCTGGTCATCTGGTTGATTCTGGCTTTAGTACAATGGGTAGTGGTCTCTTTAGTGTAAGTGTAATTGAAAATATGTATATATATTTTATTCTAATTGCCTTCTTATAGGCCATCAATAGGACATGTATTCATACACTTGTTCTATATATCAATGATAACATTTTTTCTCGCTATATTCCTATTTGCTCTCTTCTTGTTTATTGAGAAATTGCGATACAACAAGGTGGTGGCATTCATACTATCATTTCTCATTGTGAGTGTACAAAATTGTTATAATCTTATATATTTGATAATCATATGTATATATATATATATATATATATATATATATATTATTTAATATTCGAGAATCATTTAGGTTGAGCTGCAGATTATATCCCTTTTCACAATAGTAGCACGCGCCCATTTCGTCGAAATAATCTTATGGTTTGTGTTTGTTCAGTGCTTTTATTTCTTTTTGTGATAATCGGTTCGTTCTTGCCTAAAAATGTAAGTGTAAATTGTAACTAGTGACATAGACATCTAGAGATAATATAACCTGATAAATATGCATATATTTTCCAGATGGATCTCACTCTGCATGTGGCGCTTATATTCATAACAGCCTTCATATTTCTGCTCATCACAGTATTTTTCCTAATGTGGCATATATTGATATATCAGCTACCGATACTTATATCATATATATTCATTCAGCTGGCCGTTACGTTTACAATGCTTTTCGTAAGTCTCTATGATACTATGTATATATATATATATATATATATATATATATATATAGTTTAGTATAATCAATATCATACCAAATGTCCTTCAGTTTGTTATGTATCATGCACAAACCATACATGGAGGACGATTCGCTGAGATGCGCCTGCACGATTATTTCCTTGGATCATTGATTTTATTTCATGATTTTCTAATTATTTTTTGGCTTACATTTTACTGGCAGATCATTTTTAGACTAGTGACACCCCACGAATATCCTTATTATGGACCGCTTTGGTCGTGGAATTTTGATAAACTAAATTTAACAGATACAAAGTCATTAAATAGTGCAGAAGAGCAAGATGGTGACGATGATGGTAAAATGCTAATAATAATAATAATAATACTAACAATAATAAATTAATAATTTATTCATTTATATATATATATCATATTCATATATCATATATCATATATATATATATATATATTTATATATATTTATATATATTTATATATAAATATATAGGCGTAATCTATAATGCACCAAAAGGTCTACCAGCACCTGATCATTCAAGGATAACAACTGTAAAGCCTCAAGATTCGGAATTATCTATAACCCTAGATTTTAGAAATGATGATGCAGAAAACAAACGTATAACGAGTGCACTAAAAGGCAAAAACTGGCAGGATATATGGCTGGCTGATGAAAATAAAAATCCTGCCTATCGTGTTGACCCACCCAAAAGGACTAACAATGATATACCACTATATGTATTTGACAATATCAAATCTGATTTTGATGAATATGTTCAATTCGTGGATGCTGATGATCAGTTTAAAACTGAAAGTTTAAGAAACCGGCGTATTAATAAAGGTAATTAATTAAACAATTAACAAAAATATTATTATAATATTAGTATAGATAATTAAAATATTAATTCTAGACTAGACTAGGTTCCTCTTACTTTTTTTTTTTTTTGTTTGAGTTAATATATATTTTTGATAAATGTCAAATTGAAAAAAAAGAATATTAGTATATAGAATGTTTATATAAGTGCCTTGCCATTTGTTAAATTGTTGTGGACTCTCTCAGTTGTCTCTTTATTAGTTTGTATAATATTGCCAAAATCGTAGTGAATGTTAATTTTAGTGGTAGAGCAGAGAACTATTACTATAGATTACCATAGATTACTATAGATTACTTCAGACTTCTGTCTGATATATGAACAATTATGCAGGCAACATATGAGAACTATAAGCAATACAAGAGAGGTCGACAAAAGTTTACGCTGAAGACTTATCTATTATTGTTCTTATGGTTAGTTGTGGCAATTGTTCAATGGCTGGCCATTTGTTTCATGTAAGTGTGATGTCGGTTGCATTCATGTTGATCCATGGATCAACTGTATATAATTGCTGTATAACTTATATACAGAGAGGAAGCAAGAAGATATTTTGAGAAAAACTATTATATCTCCTTTATAACGTTTGGTTTAGCAATTTTCGTCTTCTCTCTCTTCGTATTATTTGAGAAATTACGTTTTATCACTGGGTTGAACTTTGTGATCAGCTTTATAATTGTAAGTGCCAAATTAATCGAACAATACTAACACACATCATTATGTATGCACTACGTATAGGTATATATATATATATGTATATATATCTGCATTTTAGGTTGAGCTACAAATTGTATCATTGTTTGCATTCTGTAGTCGTATATACTGGCCAGATTTAGTGGGATTTTTTGGTATATGTATATTAGTGTTCGTAATCTTTCTGATTATTGGACCATTACTTCCAAAGAAGGTAAGTATTTTATGCTGTGTAATTGATATTATTGTTTATATATATATATATATATATATTTATATATATATATATATATTTAATTTAGCTTGACCTTACCATGGACGTTGCTGTCCTTTTTCTTCTGGGATTCATGTTGCTGCTAATCTCGATGTTCTGTCTCTTAACCTGGTATATTATACCTGAATCTGCACTTACTGGCTATGTGCTATTTGAGATCGCGGTCTCTATGATAATATTGCTTGTAAGTTTAACACACAAATATATATTATAACTATAGTTACAATATCATACTCTCTCTCTATTATTTTCAGTTCGTAATGTATCATGCACAAACTATAGTAGGTAGTCGATATGCCGAGATGCGTCTAAATGATGCTTTACTGGGATCATTACTACTATTTCATGATTTTCTTATCATATTTTGGTTAACATTTTACTGGCAAATCGTCTATAGAACCTTTACTCCCGAAAATATAATAAATTCACAGTCAATAGCCGATGCTGCAAATAAAAATAATGATGAAACAAAGATGCAGGATTTTATAAATGACAGTACAGAGGAGAGAACAAATAAGGAGCTCATTGCTGATGATACTGGAAGTAATATCTAAAATAAAATTAAGCCCTTAACAACAATATGACCAATGCATGGATGTAAATTATGTTCAGAGACTTTGTGTATAAATAATGTGACATAAAATTTGCTGAGTTGTAGAAAGCAGACTTCACTTTGTTGTAATAGAGCCAATAAACAAATATTTATGAAGACTCATTAATTTATAACAATCAAATTAATATATAAAAAAAAATGTACATCTTAAAAGGTGTCCTCCAATTCAAAGCCCATAAAGATTTATGACTCGATAGCAAACTGTTCAATGAACTCGCAACTTAAAAACAAAAAAAAAAATCGAAAGAAAACAACGTTCCACAAAGTGAGGCGAAGGCACGTGCACACCCTCCAACCCCCACCATTAAGGTATATACAGAGAACAACTAGTAGTACTAAACATGTGATATATGTGAGTGTGAGTACCTTCTACTTGAATCACACATCTCTTATCACTAACTTCAACATTCCCAGCGATTGTAGATCCACACGAACATTAGTTTAGGTAAACTGCCAGTTAGGTTAAGTTTGGGAAAATATATATATAAAGATCCATTAACGATTAGTATTACCATTTTAATCATATATTTAATATTTATTTATGAATATAAACTATAAATTCCTTTCATTTGCAAAGTACACAAGTGTCGGCTTTACGGAAAGTATAAAAAATAAATGTATAGATCTGTTCTTAGTTTTATTTTTCTTTATTTTCTTTTATGTTTCTTGTGCATTGTGCTTGTAATGCAAGTTATTGCAAGAAAGCAAAACACGACCTCGACACAAACCCCAACGATGTAGTGCAACTTCTGCTGGTGGTGATGTCAGAGCCAGATTGTAGGGCTTAGTCTATCTTTCCCTTCCCCACCAGTTTTCTGTTCCCATTTACCCGCTTACTTGCTTACCCGCTTAGCCACTTTCCAGTACCCACTATCCACTACTCACTACCCAGTTTAACTGGCAGCCACTCATGCCTGTGACCTGAACCAGATACACGATGCACGATAATATAATTTATGGCCTTGTTTGGGTGTTTGTTTCTCTGTTGTGTTATGGAATACTTGATATGGCGTGTTATTATGTCCATCCGTCCATCGGGCAGTCGCTCCCATCATGCTCGTCAGTCTTGTCATTTGTGTCAGAGCGTCAGTGTTCCGTTCTCGAGTCGTCATCAAATCTCACATTTGAATACAAATTGAACCACTATGAACTGAGGCGCATTAGCTTCAACAAAAGTGTCAAATTTTACATGAAATTATTTACACTCACACGAGAGCTTTACCTATAAAATTAATAAATTTTAGTTTGTGCTGCTATAGATTATTCAGAGACAAGTGAAATGAAATTCTAATATTTGATTTGGATACATAGTACATATGTATATATTTTCTTTATTTTTTCTCTTTTCGTTTTTTTTTTTAATATTTTATTATTATTGACAGTATTATATATTTATTTATGTATTTTCTATATATTGATGCATTTTACTTTAGCTCTTGTTTAAGTTTTAGTTTAGTTATATGTTTTTTTTAGTTATATATAAGTTCATATTTGGTTTCTATATGGTTTTTATTATTATTATTTTTTAATTTCTTAAATATTTGTAGTAACTGCAATTTTCTAACAACTAAATGTGCTCGATCAAAAGGTGCCGCAGTAAATGAAAATCAAACCTTAACAGTTATATTGCTTTTCAGCTAAAAAGAAAACCACACTAAATAAATATCGAAAAAGAATATAAAATAGTTTAAGGGCAATTAGTATGTTTACGGCTTGATCCAATCCATCAGATAACTGATTAGTTGCATACAGATATGCAAATATGTTTAACCGAGATGTAAATATATATACCATGGCAACAAATTAAGCTCGTGAACCATTAATTGCTTGGCTTTTGGCTATTAGGATAGGCAGAAAATATTTCAGCTAAACTAATTAGCCATTTGGGCAAATGTCACGTATGCATTATGTTTAAGGAACAATAAAACAGAGGCGAAATATATTAGTTATATCTGTAATATCTGTTATATCTGTTATATATCAGTTATTAAGTGGCTTGCAAAGAACTTGCCAGGACTTGCTAGGATATGTATTGCATATATACCATAATAATAAACTGCTGTTAAAAATAAATCGAAATAAAATAAATAAAAACAAATAATTTTTTCAATTTTAATTGTTAGTTTTAGTTTTACTTGCGTAATTTTTGCTTTTTAATATATGTTCGTATTGTTTTTATTTTTTTTCTTTTGTTTTGTTTTTTGTTTTCTGTTTTCTTATTAACATTTAGGTTTAAAGTATAGGCAATTTGTTTAAATTACATTTTAAATACAATAAATTATACTCAGTCTTGCATAATATATAAATATATATATATATATATATATATATATATATATGATATAACAAATAACTAAAACTCTAAAGCTATATAAAAAAATTTGTATTATTTAAATGATTTAGGATCTGTTCTAGCTGAGTATATACTATATAGGAATCCATTAGAATCTTTTAGAATCCCAGATGAAAACAATTTTATGGGCAGATTATACAGTGATTTACAAGTGACTAAGCATGTAACTGTGATCTCCTCTTACCCTTTCTCCCCATCTTTATACCCACAAAACCCCCTTTTTTTTACTCCTTCCTTATCTATGTTATTTTTTTTATTCCCTATTCCCAATGCCCAATTTGGATGCTGGGCAATCACGCGGCAGCAACAACAACCACTGAGGCGCAATCATCGCCACCAGATGCCGCCGGCAGCAAAGTTTGTGCGGCATCTGTTGACGTAGCATTGGCCACCACATTTCGTTGGTACAATTCAGCCCGTTGCTGCTGCCCCTGATGCTGCCCCTGTTGCCCCTGCTGCTCCTCCTCATCAGGCATGTTAATGCAAATGGTTGCTTGCGCCTGTGCCTGTGCCTGTGTATGTGTCTGCGTCTGTGTCTGCAATTCCTCGACTGTTGCTGACAGCTTGCATTTTTGCAGCTTATTCGAGTGACGCTGCACTGCGTCCTTTTCCCAGTTTGTAATGCACGCACGTTGATTATGATGATGGTGATGGTGATGATGCACAGCCGCTAGGGCTGGATACACGAACTTCATGCTATAGGAAAAA
Organism: Zygothrica quintamaculata; assembly: GCA_037044455.1. NCBI lineage: Eukaryota > Metazoa > Arthropoda > Insecta > Diptera > Drosophilidae > Zygothrica > Zygothrica quintamaculata. The sequence goes on along the minus strand of JBAMBS010000736.1, from coordinate 118,004 downwards.
TTACGCGGTTGATGATGTAGCGCCTCATCATAGCTGGGTAGCCCTGTGGCAATTGTGTAACAGGGCGGCGATTCAATTTGATAGAAAGCTGCCTCATTGCCTCCATTTGTTATACTTTCACCTCCACTGCCACCCTCAGGCAGTTGCTGTAGCAATCGGCTGGCATCACAGCTGATCAGGTGATGACTGGCGCCATGCGACGAATAGGAATCATTGGCTGCATGAATCTGTGCTCGTATATCCTTGTCTGCAAATATTAAAAGAAGTTGGAAATATGTTTATTTTTCGTTGCAAATACAACAGTTGTTTTTTCTTTTATATATATATATTATTTTTAGCCCCTTTGCCTTTTTGTAAAAAAGAAGCGAAGCGGAGCTATTGAAAATGTGCAAAATCGAAAAATATGTAACAAATAGAAATCGGAGACCCCACAAAGTATATAAATTATTGATCAGGACGACAAGACGAGTTGATCTAGCCATGTCCGTCCGTCTGTCCGTCTGACCGTCCGTCCGTTTGTATGAACGCCTATTTCTTAGAGACTATAAGAGCTAGAGCAACCAAATTTTAATATTAGATTCGTTTTTTTCATACGCTATACGAGTTTGCTTTAGATTTTTAAATTTCCTCACCCGACCATAACAAATCGAAAAAAAAAACGATTATAAAGCACAATTTTCAACCGATCAAATTTATATTTGGCACACATCATAATTGGACCATTTTTGATCTATGTTGTAAATATGGATGAGATTGATCAAAAAACTCGGTAGTTAAACATCATTAAAAGTGGTGTTTTGGTGCGCGGGGGGTTAAATGGTGCGCCCAAAATAAGAGCTACATCAACCAAATTTGGAATCAAGATTCTTAATGTTTGTACGCTTTACAAGATTGTTTTAGATTTTCAAATTTCCTCCCCTGACCCCCACAATTTGAAAAAATCGATTATAAGGCACAATTTTCCTCTATTCAAATTTTTTTTTTGCACGTTGTGAATTTCGTTAAGATTGAACAATAAACACGGAAGTTACAGAACATTAAGTAACGCTCAATAGAGCGCGGAGGCTAAAGGACTTAATGTACGTGCAGAACTGTGCGTATGTGTGTGTATGGCTGTATATGTAGGCAAAGTGGCTCTCGTAGTCGGGTACGCTCGACTACTGACTTCTTACTTGTTCCTAATTTTTTTTTTCTTTTTATATATTTTATTTCTTTGTGGAACTTTGACTTTGACAGACGTCACATTAGATTGATTGTTACATATCAAATATACACACACAGAGAGACATACGCATATTAAGAACACTTGTTGGATCGACGTTGAGGCCATAAAGGATATGAAAAAAGACGAGACAAGTTGGCTGGGCATTAAACCAATTTAGCGTAAAGGCGCAAACGTTTGAACTTTGTGAATGCCAGGACATAAACAGGAACCTCAGGATCTCTTAACAAAAAGACACAAAGCGAGAAAAAAAGTTCATATAGTAAGAGAGAAAACTGAAAAAGTGCAAAACGGAACAAGAAACGAGAAAGGAGAGACGAAAGACGAGATAGAAGGGAGAAAAAAAAACACAAAAACTTTTTGTACCGACCGGAAATGCCTGTGGGACTGGCCGAACGAACAGGCAAAGTTTCCCATTCACGACAGCAAGCTGAGTGAGTGACAACAAAAATTACAATAATAATAACAACAGTAGCGGCATCAGCTGTAGCAACAACAAAAACCACAAGTAGGCAATAACATGCCGGAAGTGTGCTCATGGCGCAATTGAAATGAAAAGCGTTGGGAGAATTAAAAACAAAAAGGAATTAAATTATATAAATTAAATACTGAAGAAGATGCAAAAAATGCACGGAAATAAAATCGCCGGAAAATATAAAATAGCAAAAGCTTAACTTTTACATAATTTAATTCATATATTTCTTTTTAGCCCCTTTGCCTTTTGTAAAAAAGAAGCAAAGCGGAGCTAATGGAAATGTGCAAAATCCAAAAGTATGTAACACATAGAAATAACCATCGGAGACCCCAAAAAGTATATATATTCTGAATCAGGACGACAAGACGAGTAGATCTAGCCATGTCCGTCTGTCTGTCCGTCTGTATGAACGGCTGTTTCTCAGACACTATAAAAGCTAGAGCAACCAAATTTTAATTAAAATTAGATTTGTTATTTTCGTAGGGTATACGAGTTTGTTTTAAATTATTGAATTTCCTCCCCTGACCCCCGTAATTCAAAAAACCGATTATTAAGCACAATTTTTAACCGATTGACTATACTTAGACTATTCTTGATATATTTTATAAGTCTGGGTAAGATTGATCAAAAAACTCGGAAGGCATATATTATTAAATGTGGTGTTATAGACACCGGGGGGTTAGGTGGTGCGCGCAAAATAAGAGGTAGAGCAACCATATTTGGAATCTGGATTTGTTGTGTTCGTACGTTATACAAGATTGTTTTAGATTTTCAAATTTCCTCTGCTGACCACTGCAATTACAAAAAATCGATTATAAGGCACAATTTTCAACCGTTCAAATTTGTGAATTTCGCAGAGATTGAACAATAAACACGGAAGTTATACGACATTAAGTAACGCGCAATAGAGCACGGGGGCTAAAAGTCGTGCACAATAGCTTAAAGTACGTGCAGAACTGTGTGTATGTGTGAGTATGTGTGTGTATAGCTGCATATGAAGGCACTCGACTACAGATTGCTTGTTTTTTTCATATTAAATCAAAATTAAATTTCACTTTTAAAAGAATTCAGAATCCTTTCGAGCAACCATAAATCTGATATTGTCCTAGACTAGGTTATGGATGTTATGGAATGGAATAAATGTTCAAATTCAATACATAATGTTATTATTTATAGATGTAAAAAATTTTATAATAATTTCAATATAATTCTTTGCTTTTTTTGATTTTTCATTATTATTATTTTTTATTGGTTGGCCATACCTCACTTATTAAATGGGATTTAAACCGGATTTAATAAATAAAAGCCGTATCGAATTCCGTGGTTTTTAAAATCTTGACAATTTTTTAATTGTCATCTCCAATATTTTTATTTATAAATATTTTTCAATTTATTTCTTTTATTATTTTTTATTTTAATTTAATTAAAAAAAATTTTCTGCTTTTTATTTTTCTTTTCATTTATTTTTATTATAGAAACTGGCATCTGCAAATATTTTAGCCAAATGGTTTTCCATTAAAGCGCCTGGGATTTCTTTTATATATATATATATATATATATATATATATATATATATATATATAGTGTGTGTGTGTGTGTGTGTGTGTGTGTGTGTGACTGTGTGTGTGTGAAGTGTGTATGTGAAGTGTGTATGTGAAGTGTGTTTGTATGTCTGTTTGGTAGGCGTGGCATGTCAGGGCAGTTTTGCGCATTACAATATTAAAACGATCCCAGTTGAAGTACTCGTACGCATACTAACAGCACTCACTATACTGCTGGCAGCGGTTGTTGATTTATTGTTATAACTGTAACAGTTCGTAAATTTTTTGGGCTTTGCCTGGACAAGGACTTTCGCAGACCCATTTGACTTTTGTTTCTTTTTTTGATAGACAGACGGCAAACACGACCAACATACGAATAAACCATCACACACACACACACACACATACGCATATATATATAAATACATATATATATATATATATATTTATATACCTTCTCCAAGTGTTCATTTCCCTCCACATCAGAATAAAAAAAAACATGAAAAAAAGTAACTGTTCCTCGGTAGTGCAACGGCGGTAGAGTACTGGGTATAAAATCTGGTAACAGGAGTGGGTGTTAGCCAACTGGTAGACGCAGTAAATGCGAAAAAAAAATTAGCACGCCATTTGTTTTTGGCTTTTGTTACTGTTGGCAGTTGCTGGCTGTTGGATGTTGGCAACAATTCTTTTCATTGTTTTTCTTCGATTTTGATACTTTTTCTTTTCTTTCCTTTATTTTTATTTTGTGTCCTGATGCGCCCAAATGTATGCAACAATTTAAATTCATTGCAATGAATGAGCTGACGAACACTGATGGGCCAACAGTTGAGCCCGGCTCGTCGCGCTCTCTTATTTAAATTTTACCCATATGGATATAAGCTGTTATTCATAAATGTCTGTTAATTTTTTAACGTGTTGGCCAGTTGGCCAACAGCTGAAACCGTATCTGAGGGATGAGGTGAAGCTTGTAGGAATAAGTTTCGGCTTGCATTTTCAATATACATATATCTACATACATACATATATATTAATATACACATACATTTATTGCATTCACTCGTTGATATCAATAGAAGTTGAACAAAGCTTGAATATAATTGCTCAATTTTCATTGAGTTGGAAATTTGTATAAAAGTTTCTCACTTGAAAGAGGATGCACTTCAAAAAGGATCTATTCAATCAGAGTGTCCTGGTTTTTAAATTTTATAGAAGCAACCATTTTATAGGAAACCAAACTGTTTATCCATTAATAAGAAAAACTTTATGATTACCAACAGGATATACAAGTTTTAAAACAAAGCCCTGTTACAAAGAAATTTGGCTAATTACAACTATCAATTTGCGTTAGTTAACTGAAACCCCGCAAACAAAAAAAAAAAAAAAACAAAAAAATGCACAACAAATTATAATGTATTATATTATATAGTACTGTTAAGTGAGAAGGGAAATGGGCCAAAATAGCCCGTTAGATAGTTTTTGGTACAAAATGTCATTAAAAATTAAAAGTGCTTCTAGGATGGAGTAATACAACTTTTGCCTTTTAGTTTTTGGCTTGGTCAACGGAAAATATACTACGCTTAATTACATTTTTAAGGCAGGTGAATTATTCACAACCTATACAACATAATAAGCAGTGGCAGCATCTTCTGTTTCGTCCTTTGCTTCAATTTAGAAGTACCACGCTCCAGCGGTAGTTGTCCTGTTAATAAATTCAGTTGTATGCTGCTCTAATTGATAACAAGCCAAACTTGCTCCTTATGCTTATATATATATATATATATATATATATATATATATATATAAACATATATATATATATTTATATATGTTACATGTGTGTATGTGTGTATGTATATGTGTGTGTGTTCATCCTTACTTAATAAATAAACTGTAAGAGCAGGCAATGGCAGCTCTGCATCTCAGCCTCGTTAAGTATTTATAAGGTAAACACAGTGTGAGCAGCGGTCGCAAAAAGACAAGTTGTATAAAGGGAAAGAGGATGTATATATAGGAGTAAAAGAGGAAGGAGAAGGCTAAAAGAAAGGGGACACGTAGAGGGCATTAAACGCACAAAGCGTGCCATGAAAATTGAGCAAACTTAAGCCAAAGTTGCTTAATTATGAATGACACACGTGTGCCACACAGAGTTGTACCATCTATACCCTATATACTTGCAGCATACGCGGGGGCTATCTATGTAGGGCAGCATAACACGAAATACCAGAAAAAAGAAATAACACCAAAACAGAAAAAAAGCAGACACACACACACAGACGCATATGCACACACAAACTAAACAAGCGACACTAACGAAACTAATTAGACGCACAGGCGCCCAAAAGCAGGCAACACACATATCGCTCAAAGCTCAAATTGATATTTTACGTACTGCCCTGGCCTATCCCCTCTATACCCTCGCTGCTAGATTCCATGGTTGTTACGGCTGTTGTAGGGCAAAAAGTTTTTAAGGCTCGTTAGCACGAAATTGACAGTTTGACAGTTGAGTTGGCCATACTTTAATGCCATGGCCTTTGGCCCCACTCGGCGGGCCATCTGCCCTAACCGCCTTCATTTATACTCTTCAGCACCCGCCCTGTCTCTAAACTTGTACTTCTCTTTTTTACTTCTTTCATCTGTATTTCTGGTTCTAGCCTAAATAAATCATTTGGCTAAATTGGTCTGCAAAAAGTTTGACACTCGAGTTAAGACTTGTTTAGTTCCGTACTTTCATAGTTCTGCTTGTTTGTAGATTTTCCTGGTTTGAGTGTATTTTTCTCTGTGGGTGTATTTGTGTATGTGTGTATGTATTTAACTATATGTGTAAGCAAATGTCTGCACAGTTTGTGTGCCTCTAATTATGTGTAAAGTGCCCAAGCATATGATTCACTTTTCGGTATTTATTTAGTCCAAAAGCAACAGGTTTGCTACAATGCTCAATTTAGTACGACGTGCTTTTATGAGTTTGAATGAAACTTTATAGAATTTTATTTCTTATCCAAATTTAGAAAATGTTTAATTTTTTTCCCATAGTTTTTAGACATGTGTTACACATATTACTCATTCCATTCATTTTCTTCAAACACTGTTACAATAATTATTCAAACCAAACCAAATATGTTCAGATATTCTTTACTTCTAAAGCTTCTTTTATAACGATTTACTTTTATTTTTATTAACTAATATGAATAAAGACAATTGACCCTATATGTATTAGCTATATAAACTATATTTAATATTGTTCACGCCTTTCTTCACATTTGCAAATCTCAGCAACAAAAACAAAAAAAAAAAACACAAAAAAGGAGCAAATGAAATTATTGCACTGTATTATCATACACATAAAATGAGAACTGAAAAAAGTCGGGGGAAGTCCATTTAATATTATAAATATGTGGCACATAAGTATATTTTGTGGCATCATAAACTTGTGTATCCAAAATTACAACATCGGTGACTGGGAACGCGAAGCGACTGACAATTTCGAAGCGCGCCAAAATTTATGAGACTGTCGGCCATAACAGAGAATAATATATATATGGGGGGGATCTGGGTGGTATATGGGCATATAAGTGCTTGTTGGTATACTGCATTTTATATTGTTTAGCCTGGCGGAAAAAACAGCTGGATAAATGGCCGTTGATAAGGTCGTGCACAAAAAAAAATAATAACATTTTGATTAAAGTTACAAAGTTGTTAAAAAAAAATAATGTAACAAATTGTGGTATGAGCATGTGGGATCTGGGTATATGTAGATAAATAGAAAGTAGAATATGGAAGGTAGTATATTGAATGTAAGATACTTACTGCAATTTTTCCATGAACGAAATTTGCGGTAAAAGTAACAGCTGAAGACAATGAAGATTAATGAAAGCACCACCAACGATGTTACCACACCAATCCACAAATAGTTAACAATCGCATGCATATCGGCATCTCCAAATATTTCCTTCCATGTGGAATTAGAATCTGGTTCATTGTGATCACGCAGATCGGCTAAGTCCAGCACTACTGAATTGGACAGCTGCTCAGTGCTAATACTGGCAGGTGACGATGCATCATATGAGACAGCCGCATTGCCGATTCGCTGCAACAGCGAATTGAATGTATGAAGTGCGTCGATGTGACGCATGTCGTGGGCTGTGGGTATTTCAAAGGTGATTTGATTGTGTTGCATGTGCTCCGCTATAGCAGCAGGACTCATGCTGCTTGCTGGCGCTGAGATGAACTCCGCGTATAACTCTCCACCGCTGGTCATTGTAGTTGTCTCCTCTACAATTGGGAATTCCGTTATACTTGACAACGACATAACGAGGATTTAAGAATAAAATGTGCTTATCTATAATTTTTATTTTTTGTTTCTTCTATTCTCTCCTCTTATTTATTGTTAATCACTTAAACCACTGATTAACAGTTGTTATTGTTTAGCTATGTTGTTGGCACACACGTCACGACACATAAACAAAATAGTTATGGACTATAAATAGTCATTGATCGAACTCGAATTTCTATATAAATCACGATATCCCGCACACTGCGTCCGTTCACTGGAGCGGTTGGTCGTTGACTAAATTTACTCTAGCGACGCGAGTGTAAGGTAAACTTTCTGCCCGACACGCGACGAGTGAAATGCAATGAGAGAGTAGTGGCTGCACTGAGCGCTCTCTCGGGGACATTTTAATACTCAGTTTGTTACTCACTCAGTTGATGGTATGCTCAAAGTTAATTCAGAACTCACTCGAAAGTCGAGCTCAAGTCCAACTCCTTTGCTTTTAAGAAACGTTTGCAATTTTGGTATCAAGTTATTTTTTTTTTATTTGTTTTCAATGTTAGTTTTTTTTTGTGTTTTTTTTTTTTTTGAATAAATAGTCAAAGAACTTCTTGCTGACCCAGTTTAAAGTGCTCGCCTTTTTGGCCAAAAACAAAAGCATATAAGAGATGGCGACGTTTTGGATAAAGAAAACTTCGCCCCGGTCACGTTCGTGACGCATTTTAGGGGCGCTTAAAGTTATCAAGTTTTTGAAGCAAAACCTAAATTTCAGAAACGAAAACTTTTTTGACCTTTATAATGAGACGAAGCACGGATTAGGGGAACAACTCATAAGTTAGAGACTAGCTTTGAATTTATAGCTAACGAAAAACGAACTGAGCAAAACATGCAATTGGCTAGGAAACTTTGGGGCTTTTTATCGGATGTTATGGTTTTTATTAAAAGCGTAAAGGATATATAATTTTAAAGAGACTTAAATTAGTTTTAAAAATTTTTAAGACATTCGTATCCGGGGGTTCTAGCAGTGTTAATCAAATATTATACCAATTTTATATTAACACAATTCTGTCTCAAATAAAATAAAATTTGTTAAGCATTTAAAAACTGAGTAAGAAAATATTTTAGATATTCTCTTTAGTTCTTGAATAATGTTCTTTAATAATTAAAGCAATGGCACAGTTAAGTTAAACATACAAAAAAATGAGAAAAAATTGAAATGAAAATGATAACGAAAATGAGACCTCTTACAGTTCAAATCTCAGCCATTATGTGCCCCTTGGGCAAAGAATGCCGCACTACTTTTGTCCAATGTCGTCGCCGGCTGGCTGCATTTAGAAGGCACACTTCATTGCAACTCAAACTCAAGGGCTGACCATCATCGGACACTGGAACTCAATTCACAAAGGTTTTCCATGATATGTTGGCCGACAAAACGTGCTCAGAAAGTGGAACAATGGCATTGCTCAACTTATACCCCTCAAATGTTCTCTGTCGTCCGCATTTACTCATAATTGAACTCACTCACGTACGACTGTACGAAAGACACTCAAAACCGGTTTGCCAGAGCGCTTGTGCGCACTCGATGAGAAAAAATTGAGTACAATTTCCCTGCATATTGTCGACTAAAGAGCGAGAAAAAGTCAAACTGCCAGCATTCGCCTTTGAACTGAGACAAGCTAAAGGTCAGTCCGCGTGGGCGCTGTGTGCGGCCTGCCTGGCTTACGAACCCGAAAATAGAACTACGTAAAATCAGCAACCAGTTTGGGCCTGACTCTAAGGTGTGGGAACCAAGAGGAGTTTACAAGCATGTAATTGCTGGAGGAAATTGAAATAGATGCCCGATAATATGCACTTATGTAGTTGCTGTTGCTGTTGCTGTTGCTGCTGCTGCTGCTGCTGCTGCTGTTGCTACTGCTCCCAAAGACTTTCGATAAATGCATTAAAAGTTTTCGAAACTTGGGCCTTTACTTCGGCTTGAGGCAACAGCAACACGCTTATCGTTAATTAGCTTTTAACTAATTTTAAACTTAAACATAAGTTTAACTAAAGCCCGTTTAACGTAGATTGCCGCAGAGATTTATGTCCACCCGATAGGTAGATATAACGAGAGTTACTTAAGTTTCGATTGAAAGAGCAAGTTGCATTAGATAAAAGTTACTTTATGCATAAAATTTTCAAACATATTTTTCGATTATTATCAAATAGGAAATGCCACCCAAAAAAAAAAAATCATAATTTTTTTTTTTTTGGAATTTTTTATTTTACTATAAATTATTTATTTTTATAAAATTTCTCCATAGATTCCATGTCATATTACTAACTTCTTTTATTGATTAAGGTATTTCGCTTTTCTTCTATTGTGTAAACTGAATGAATGAAATACTTATTGATTTTATCAGAATTGCATTTGGCTTTTCTTCTTTCAACTGTTTCCAATAATTCTTTCCTTTTCATTATTTTATGTTAATCTAATTCCAGGCGAATGAAAATTAAATCCACAGCACTTGACTTGTCGCATTCAATTTGCAAATTTGCAAAACCCGCCTCAAAATAAATACCCGTACAACGGTCCCCCCCACCTTCATTCCCTTCCATGACTAGCACTTTTCATATATAGAATAGTATGACAATAGATGCTCCGTCATGTACGACTACATCTACAAGTATCCTGTGCATCTTTGTTCAGTCAGTAGAGAATAAAGTAAAGGAAAGAAGAGGAAAAGATAGGCAACAAAAGGGAAGAAATATGAAAATGTGGTCAGTGAGGCAGAAGCTAACTTTTATAAACAAATTTACACCTTTCATTTTGTGCACGTTTTTAATATATATTTTCTTAGAAAATATGTAAGCTGTCAGTCTCTATGAACAGCAGACAGACATTCATGGCGTATTCCATGTACTCCATGTACTCCATGTATGTAGATGCTGTGTGACACCAAACTAAAAGTAAATTCATTAAAAATTCCATCATAAAGAATATCTAGACAGTAGTTGCCTGAACCGCAGGAGCACATGAGAGCGACAAGGACATAATATGTATAACGAAAGGGTAATAGGCGAAAAAATACAGAGAGAAAGAGAGCAAAATATTTATATATATATTTATATATATATATATATAGAATGAGTAAGTGGAGAAGGGGGTAGATTAGTAGCGAAAACTTGTATACTTTTTGCTAACTAACTAACTAAAAAGTAAACCATAAAAACTGACAAGTCAAAGACGAGACAAGTAAACTACACAGACGAACACCCTTCTAACTAGATGTGGATCCCCGAGTGTTTTATAGTATCTCCCGGCATCCACTTACACGCTCTTTAGAGTGTCAACATGTCATATGTATAATGTATTTTTTTCAAATTTTTTTTCTTATACTTTTTGTTGCATTCTCACTCTCTATCTATATGACTACACAGCTTGCATTTCGTCTATCTAACTCTTTCGCTAAAAGTGACATAATAAAATGTTAGTTTTGTGGTAGTTATTCAAAGTTCAAAGTTTAGACAGCATCTATAAGAGCATATGAAATATGCAGATCTTACTATGTTCCATAACTATGCCTTAAAGCATTCATAATCTTATTAATGATACTATTATATGCAATTGGCATGCCTTTAACTTTGTGTGCATCTGCATAATTGGCCAAGGAATAGGGATTAACATAAATCAATCAAAGGAAGCATAGAGCCTAAACAGAGCAGAGGGAAATGCCTGTGAAATTGAGCAGAAGGCAAAAGGTTGAAAGAAATGCATAAAATGCTAAATGCTAAAGATGCAAGCAAGAGAAAGGCCGTAGGGTCTGGCTGAACAAATACAATTGCATAAGTCCTAGCAAACCTGCCTATTATATTCTTTATATATATATATATACATGCATAAGTATTAAGATGTACGTTGTTGCGCATGTTAACTGTATGTTTGTGTATGTGTGTGTATGTGTATGTGTGTGTATTTAACATATGTGCGCTTGATTAGCGCTGACAACATATGACGGTAGACAGGCATTTACATTGCCAGGATACTAGACAGGCCACAAAACGACTGTACAGGACAAACTGTTGACAAACTGTGGACAAACAAACAAGTGTTCATTTTTTTCTTTTATTTTATTATTATTATTATTTTTGTTACGCCGAGCAGTATATTTTCTTATGGGATACTCGTACTAGCAAAACAAATATGGCTGTGGTTCCCTTTTTTGTAAAAAGAAGGTCCATTTCAATTGTTCCTCTTTTTCTTCTTGTGATTGTTATAGTTGCTATTGTTGATATTGTTGTTATTTTTGTAGTTAGTTCTGGCATATTACATTATGGAAATACAAACTAGTAAGCTGCATCGGAGCAGTTTAAAAGGATTTGCAGCTTGAACTATGTTCAGCACATTGTTTCTGTTATTCAACATTCAAACATTCATATGAATACACAGATTATGCAAATAGAAACGATTGCAGTGAAAAGAACAATTTGGGTCTCAATAAAGTTGAGCCTGTGCCATGAAAAGCAAAATGTCTTAAAGCAAAGTCCTGACAGTCCTTCGCATATTCAAATATTAGAAATAGCCATGATCGAAGCAATTCTTTAAGTTGCAATGCCCAGAAGAGACCTCAAAGAATCTGATTGCATCTTACAGTATATATGTGTTTAACTAAAACTGTTTTTTAGTTCCAAGAAGAAAAAATAATATAAACTCTTCTTATTAAAAAGTTTGTGAAAAAGAAAGATTTTAAATAAAATTATAAAATAGATGTAATTTATTTTCAGTACTTCGAAATGACAAAACTTAATTATCCAAAGTTAATCCAAACCATTTGCTAATACATCAAAACTACCAAGGGTAAATGCATGTGGTGTACCACAAGATACCCTCTATACATACACACTCACACACACTAACATACACAATGATACACTTTTATAAATGTGATATACATATTTTTTATATCTCATTTTCTTTATAAATTGATAAAATTATTTATTAAAGAAAAGAGAATGAATACGGCAATTAAACTGTTGAATTAGTTTTTGAAGTTTCTTGAATTATATTCGTATCTATTCAATCTATTCGTAATATGCGAATAGGGTATATATATGGTATATGTGCAATGTATTTAATAAATAGCGTTCAGCTGACTCCAGCCGCCAGTTCCATGGTTCATCGTTCCATCGTTCCATCGTCCTATCGCGGAATAAGACAAGGCTTTAGTATGGAGCCCAAGTTGAACTACATGTAATTAATCTATTTCAGTTTCAGTCGCATGCTTCAACATTTTGACCTACATTAATTTTTCCATTGCTACTACACTGGGTTGCAGCATCAGCTGTTAATGGCCCATGCTATCCAAGAAATGAATGCTTCTACTGTCCTATCGCGTGCCATTCGCGCATATTTTGCGCACTTGAAAAGTTTCTGTGCCGCTGCTCTTAATAGCCAACAAGAGGAAAACAAACCGAACAAACTGAAAGGCCAAAAGAATTTTTGCCATAATTCAAGTGCGGCTTACAGATACAAATACATAAATAGGCATACGGATACTAATACGAACACGAATACACGTATACTCAAATCCGAATACGAATACAAACACAAAAACGATTGCAAATACGTATAGGAATATCCAAAGCCGTGACGTGGCCGTGGCTGTCTCCGGCTTGGGGGTTGGGTGTTTTGTGCGCCTTTGCTAACCGGAAACCGGCTGCACGCTTCCGTTTTGTGCCTTAAAATTAATGAGCTGGCAGGGGTGAGGCTGCCTCTACCACTGCCACTAAAGTTGCCACACATTTCGCAACTAATTCCGAGCAACTTGTTACTGGTGCGAAACTTTTGCAAGGACTGAAGCAGGACGACCTTCGTGCCAGTTCCTGCCGGCGCATAACGCCGCACGTATCCGCATCCGTATCTCTTTTTAGAGCAAACAAACAACAACAAAAAAGAAAAATAGCAACAAAAAAACTCAGAAAAAGAAAAATGTTAAGCCAACATTATTTGCGCAAAATTTTCGCTTCAAAGTTTGCTTATTGTTTACGTGCGTTGCTTCATTAAGAACTGACGGACATGCAGTAGACCAGTCAGCCAGCATGGGTAGCGGAGAAGCGGTTTAGCGGGGAGCAGCAAGAACAGAAACAGAGACTAGGAATAGGAGGTGGAAAAATGAATTGTTGCTAGGGATACTTGAGTACAGTTACACATTTGTACAGGCCTCAATTCGGTCAGACAGTCGAAAAACTAATGTTGCAGTTGTCGTCGCTCTGGTTGTTGTATCAGAGGGCACTTCAAGGAGACAGGGGCTGTCAGGAGGGTGGCTTTCAAGAGACGCCTGTTTATTTGCTTTTGATATAGATTGGATTGCTTAATAGGTGTGCGAGCAGATTATATGCTACCAAAGTTATGAACTGTTCTACATTGTTTGGGAGTTTGCGAGTTTCCGTACTCTGCAGTTTGATGAGTACTTCTGACATTGTGGGATATATGTATAATATGCATAACAAGCCAATGATGTGATGGTCAATGGTTTTTTGGCTAATGTTGAGGTTTTAAATTGGCTATAAAAAGCTTTCAACCCAAAAGCGTTTAATATCAAAATGAAAAACCCAATCGAGAGGAATCGTTACGAACAAATGAATATGTGCGGAAATTAAATATACAAATGAAGCAAATAATCAAAAACAACAAAAACATCGAAAGAAAAACATTAAATAAAAGCCAAATGAGCAAATGGCTAAGCAAAAAAAAAAAAGAAAATGGTAAATGGAAAATGAAAGCGATGTCTGCCATTCAAAACAAAATCATTGAAATCAGTAAAGTTACTGAAAATCACGGCAACAGCATTCAAAAGTCCACAAATTAACATTTCCACCAGAGTAAACAATCAGGCAAAATCACTAATACAAAAACAAAAAAAAAAGAAATTGTATATATATATAATTTGTAGCAGGAGAAAAGAAAACAAGGTACGTGATAGGCAACATGAAGATAACCAGATGAGGGAGGAATAGAACGAATGTACGGAAGTAACGGAAGCTGGGGAGAGTTATTAAAGTGAAAGAGAACTTTTCATAGCAATATACGAGTATTAAACAAATTTATTCGATATAATTAGAAAACTTGGCGACTTCTAAAGTAATTCGCTTAATTGCTTTAAGTGCAGAAATGACGACAACGTCGACAACTAAGTGACTCAGCTTGTTGCCAGCTAAAAACCTCAGTTTCCTATAAGTCCCAGTTCTAGTCCCAGTCCCAATTCCACTCCCATTCCCATTCCCATTCCCGTACCCATTCCCAGTACCATTCGCAACCACGACTCCAGTCAGAGCGTCAACTTCATCTCCTCATCCAGCAGCTGGTGCTGCTGCCTGGTGACAACACAAAAGGCGCCACAAGCCAATAAAAGTTACGCAAACTAAATCGCAAAATTTTCTCTCAAGTGCTGACTCTGACGTGAATAATGTGGAGGACCAACCATTTCTGGAAAACAGTGTGAAATTAATTGATGCCTTGATTCAAAACTGGATGGAGGATGTATATCTATGCACCGATAATTCGAATGCTCAAAATATCCTTTGTTATTCTTCGAGTAGGCCATAAACTCACAGTTAACAGATTGATTTTAAATATAAAAGTAACAGAAAGTCCTATTAAGTCTTGTCTTAATAAACATTTTTTCACTTTGTGGGAACGAAATTTTCAATTCTTAAGCATTCTTCTTATATATAAGCCTAACACTTATTTATTAAAAAAAATAAAAAAAATAAAACAAGTAAAAAGTCTGTACTTGAGTGTTCCCGACTACGAGAGTCCCTTTGCATATACAGCCATACACACACATACTCACACATACACACATTTATGAACGTACTTAGCCATTGCGCTCGCCTTTTAGACCCCCGCGCAATATTGCGCGATACTTAATGTTCTGTAACTTGCGTGTTTAGTGTTCAATCGTAACGAAATTCATAACGTAGATCAATAATGCTTTAAATAATATATGTGCTTTAAATAATATATGTGTAAATTTGAACAGTTGAAAATTGCTCCTTTTAATCGATTTTTTCAGGGGAGGAAATTCGAAAATCTACAGCAAACCTATAAAGCGTTCGAACAATAAGAATCTAGATTCCAAATTTGGTTGCTCTAGCGGTTATTTTGCGCGCACCACTTAACCCCCCCGGGCACCACAACGGCACATTTAATGATGTATAACTTTCAAGTTTTTTGATCAATCTTATCAAGATTATAATGTGTACCAAAAAGAGATTCAATCTGTTGAAAATTGTGCCTAATAATCGATATTTTTTCGAATTGCGGTGATCAGGGGAGGAAATTTGAAAATTAAAAACAAACTGGTTTAGCGTACGAACAACGAATCTAGATTTGAAACTTTGTTGCTCTAGCTCTTACAGTCTTTGAGAAACAGGCTTTCATACGGTCGGACAGGCAGACATAGCTAGATCCACTCATCCTGTCGTCTTGATCAAGAATATATATGCTTTATGGGGTCTCCGATGATTATTTCTATATGTTATATACATTTGCATTTTTCACATTTTCATTAGCTCCGCTTTGCTTCTTTTTTTTGACAAAGGGGCTAAAATAATACAATTATACTATGATAATAATTAATTAAGCAAAAATACTTGTGGTTGGTAAAAAGAACTATAAACTGTTAAAGGAAAGTTAAGTAGTCTAATGAATATAAAAATCTTGCTTGACATTTTAAAGTGCCTTCAATGAATATAAATGTACAAAGAAAACCGAAGTTGTCAATTAAATGCCAACAGCTGTATATATCTATATACAGTATATATCGGTTATATATATATTCGATATTTCCTTTTAAGCAATCATGAGTTATATGGAAATAAGTTGAATTTAAATGATTATTATAAAATAAAGTACAGGCTTAGAAGTTTATTTAAATTTATTTTTATGCTGTTCGTCAGCTATAATATTATTAATATAACATATAAAATGAGATCAAATATTTTAATATCGCTGTCCTACATTTTATAATTTGCTTAAAACCGATACAAATTTATATGAACTGTTTCCAAATGAACGATTTTTTATTTGTTTATACATACCAATTTAATTACCCAATTTCACACAATATTTTCCTATGAAGGCTAAATTTAGTTCAAAATAGTTTTATGATGTTTAAAAATAAAATTATTTTGCATATAAGCAGTATTTGCATATAAACTGTGCACCTTATAACCGATATATACTGTATATACAATATATATATATATAAGTTGACTTTACTTTACTTACTTCATCGAATAACCTTAGTCGTAAAGATTTGAAATATTTAAAGAGAGAGGAAGAGAGAGAGAGGGAAAGATGAAAAAAGTCAGGGAGAAGTTGAATAAATATTATTTAAAGAAGCTAAAATATATTTATGTAAACAATAAATAGTCAACAAGACATCAATTAAATTAAGATACCTTCAATAGGGTACTTCCAATTAAAACCTGACCTGTCACAATATCAAGTTCAGATCATAAAAGAACCCAAGTGAACCGTAACCCAGTCGTGACTTTTACCACGGCAACCGTGAAGCGTGAAAGTTCCGGTACAAACTTGAAAACATAATCCCACATCCGGTAGCCACAATTTCCGGCAATATGAAAAAGCCACAACAACTACAACAACAACAATAAGAATAACAGTCTCAACAACAACAATAATGCTAAGCCCTAAAAAACAAATCCCTCTGCAATGTTAAGCGATAACAAAAAGCGAGTCCTTTGGCGGGCCGGACTTGAGCAGAATTTTGTGTAAATTTGATGGCAGGATTTGCTTGGACAGGCTAAAAACAGTACAGAAAGGAAAAGGACAAGAAAGAACAAGACAATACAGAATAGAATAGGACAGAACATGGCTACCAAAATAAAAAAACGCGTCTCTAATAAAGCTGAACGAGCAAAAATGAAGATGCGATGGCAATAAGGATAAGGCAAGGATAAGGCGCAGCTACTTATGTTCATTGTAGATGGTAAATGGTTGAGCCTGCATTAGGCACCCAGCCAGCTAAAAAGCCAAAGAACGATGACAATGAAATGGCAAAAAGCAAAGGCGTTAAAAGCCAACAGCCAACACCATAGAAAGACGAGACGAAACGAAACAAGGCGGTAGGAAAGTGGAAAAAGTAGACGCAATGTCAGGCGAAGGAAGTTAAAGTAGGTAGGTGGCATGGACGGTTGCCCCTGAGAGATGGCCAATAATGATGTTATTAACATAGAAATACACAATATAAGCCACAGGCAGCATCTTGCTAGCTTAAATACGCGGATACTTTTTAAATAGGGAGGTTAGGGTGGGGTAGAGGGATGAGGTAAATGGTTTGGTTGTTGCTTAATAAAAATTAATGAATTTCTTGCGCCTTTGCTTTTAATTAAAAATTGTCACGCAAGCAAATTGAAAATTAACGCAATATTCAAACCTGCTCCAAGAAATGGTGTCACAGTATTGCGAAGGAAAATTCTGATGATATTTTTTTAGCTTTTCCTGCAAAATAATCATAGCATGAATAAACGAGTATCAGATACGGCTTCTTGGCTGATGTCGTACTTGCAACTTAAAGCGTTTTAGCCATAATGCAAAGCTTTTAACATAAACTTTGCTTTGCTGTGGATGACTCCAACTCTATTTAGGCCACACTTCTACTTTTACTTCTACTACTATACCAAGAAGCATATTCATTGCTGCCATTTCATTCGTCCATAGCACACCCACAACCCTCATCACCCACATTTCCCACAGTATTACTACTCTCTTACTTTGTTACTCTGTTACTCTCTTACTCATTTCGTATTTCTTTGCCTTGTTTTTGTCTAGCACTGTCGCAAATGGCAAAACTTTGAGCTTTAAATAATTGGCGAGTGGACGAGACCGGGAAAACGAAGGCCGAGTCCTCGGCAGTTAGTTTTAAATATTGTTGCTAATTTGCCACATTGTGCGTGAACAGCAAGCGGCTCCAAGATTCAGGGGTAGCTGCGAGGTGTGCAGCTAAAAGCTGAATTAAAATTATGAGCTTGCCATATTTTTTGAAGTGTGCACGACAGTACCCGTACTCGAAGACCCTCCCACAACCCTCCTCCCCACCCAAAAAAAAGCAAACATCTGACAATGCCGACGAATATATTGAAAAACGGACAAGTGAGACGAGTGTTGGGTAAAGGCAAAGTATTCTTTAAGTGGGCATAAAAAGAAAAGAGAGATGAGAAGTGTGAAAAATTACTACAGCGGCATTTTCGAGAAATTAAAATATAAGATAAGTTACTGCTTAATCTATTAAATTGCGCGGCTTAAATATACTCACTAAATTATAAATGTTTATAAATTTTAAAGAGAAAATAAGCAAATCTATATATATAATAATATGTTGTCGACTCTGTTTTGCACGTCTAGTATACCATGGATGACTGTAAGAACGAGTTAGATAAATTTATTTAGTCAGAATTATGTATGTTATTTAATTAGTTAGTTGTTGTATTGATGACATTCATAACTAAATAAAACAGGAAACAGGAAAGGATATCATTCGGATACTTGCGCTAACTGAATGAACAAAACTCATTTAATTTCACATAAAAGAACGAAATTTAAGATGTACTAGTAGAAAGCTCTTATATACTACTGGCTAATTTAAAAGGACGTAACTTAAAGTGTCCGTAGAACTCTGCACACAAATATACTGGTGCTTGGAGCTGACCACATTGAAAGCCGTAAGCTCTTGCCCAATACCCCACTCAGTGTTCCAAAAGTTTAACTGTTTCCCTGTTTCCCTGCTGCCGTGTGCGTCTCTATGCCCTTTTGGTATGGCACACTGTACGACTATTGGCTGCTCTGGTTGTTGTTGTCCAATGGCCCGAGGCTAGCTGTTGGTCACGCTAAAACCGCACAACTGTTTTGGCATCTTATTATGGCCAGTTGACAGGTGCATGACATTCTGTGGCTGCACGCATCGTTCGGACAGTTACGGACAGTGGCGACGCATGCCTTTTACTTCCTTGTGCCTGATGCCTGGTTCCTGGTGTGCGGTGTCTGGTGGCAAGCCGGCTTACTTTTCGAATTAGTGTCTGCTCTGATTCTGTGTACTCTTCTGTGTTTTCCAGAGGTGTTAACCGGCAAAAACAGCACACAAAAATACAGAAGGCAGAAAAACGAAAAAAGCTTTAAATCAATTTGTAGCCAATTTTCTACTCAGCGTTAACTCAATCCCCATCGTCTGCTGTTAAATTGTAGGCAATCCGAGTACACTTTGAGTACAAGTATCAAATCAAATATGTATATATTTAATATGTTTATTAAACTTTTTTTTAATATATTCACTATAAAATTATCAAGCACTTAGCCCAGTGACTACCAACTTGCTTCTCCTAAAATCATTTTGTTCTGTGAGCTACAATTTTACAAACTGTTGACAGGTATCCTAGGTCGGGAGTATGGGATTTGACATAACCTTGGAATATATATGCAGGAACAGTTAACGGTTCTTTATCCTATATGTATATGACTTTTTAACGTGCCACTTGACAACGTGTCGTGAAAATTAAATTAAGCAATAAATTTGAGCTTGCTCAATACTCGATGGAACAGAACAACAAAACATTTTTCATATTGACAAGAGGGAAAATTTAGTACTCGTATCATAAGTAAACTTATGCTACAAAATTAATCAATATATTTTTGCTTTTGTGAAAATAATTTGATTCCGTCGGAAAAACAAGTGTTAACCTCTAGACCATTGAATATTTAAATTAATATAAATTTGAAGAATTATTACATGGGTTTTAAAGCATATGCGTTTAAGCTACATATATGCGAATTACAAAACCAATAAATTAAAACTATAACCGATTTGGCCTGTGGCACAGTTACCTCGAAAAGTAATGCAACCACTTTGTGTGATTGCAGGGAACAATTTGTGCCGTCGTGCAAATTATTTGAAGTTCAAAAACTCTGACCGTCACTTGGCTGACAGCCTTCCAGTCTGGCTTTCCCTGCAGTCTGGAATTCTTTTTTGTTCTCTCACTATTGCCAAAAAGTTTATATACGATGTTCAATCTGCTTAATACCCCAACCAGGCAATCTTTGAAGTCTGCAATCTCGTTTTGGATAGCTGGATATTGGGTATTAGATATTTGTGTATTGGGTAATGGGTAGCGTGTTGTGTGTGGTGTGTAATGTTGAGTGTGTCCGCCGCCTAATCTGTCTATCTTCATTCAATTTGAGTCGATTTCCTGGCAAAAACGCAACCAGAATCCGTGCCAGAATCAGCCTCTGATGCTACGTCATATTGACATAAGTCAACGGATTTCACATTGGTCACGTAGAGCAACATCTGTCATGTCTGCGTCTGAGATGCGAACCGAATACGCTGAATATCTAACATTTTCTAACCAACCAAACGATTTATTCATATAAATATATATAAACATATATATATAAATATATATAATATATACGTATCTAAATTTTGGTATATATGAATTTAAATTTTATTTGGAAAAACTTAGACGTTTTAATATGTACAACACCCAATTAAAAACTTTGTTTTTTGTTTTGCTTCGTTTTATTATTATTATTATTTAAATTTTTGTTTTTATCACCTTATGCATATATATATATATATATATATATATATATATATTCGATTCAGTTTGACATTTGGATGCCCACAGATTCGGGGCTGACAGAGCCTATAAACACGTCAAGTCACAACTCAACACATAAATATGCAAATTTGATGTGTTTTTAAATAATTTTCTTGTTTCGAGGTGTTTTTCCGGTCGCCTCATTGGCAGCCCACGCCAAATGTGCTTTGATTTTCTATTTTTGGTTACAATTCTAAACGGGTTAAAAGTTTAATTTGATCGTCGATCAGCGACCATTGACTCTGTGTGTGTGTGTGTGCAGTTACAGTTTAAAAATCTTCTTGTTAGCTTGTATTTAGAGGAAAGTTTTTTTTTTCTAATTTCGAAAGTTTTTCAAATGTTTTGGCTGATTGGGCCAATTTATGTGTGTATGATTAAAAAAATGTTTATGATACGATTGTGAAAAACTCATACTATATGTAGTATAATCAACAGAAGTCACCGATTCTCTGGCATTACTTTAAAAGATTTACGGCATGTTAATTGCTTAAAAATTTAATAAATTTATAGCCTATAGATAATTGAAATATTAATAAAAGTAAATATAATAACAATGTGATAACAGCAAGATCTCAAAAGAATCATAAACGCCTTTTAATTATTTTAAAACATACTAAAAAGCCCTAAATAAGTTTAAAACTAATTTTACAAAAAATAATACTTGCAAATTACAAAAACTTCAGTTCATGAAATCATGCAAGCCATCAAGCAAAACTTTATATTACTTTATGCATTTCTTTTAAGAGTATTCAAAAGACCTGAAACAGTAAAAGAAACCCACCAAAACAGGGCGTTTTGACGAGAATTATTTAAATTTTATTACAAAACATTAAAATGAATTACGTCGAAATGTAAATTCCTTTCAGTAACTATTTTCTTCTTTAATTTTTTTTTTATATTTCCCTTCTGTTTTGTGTACTTGCATTAATTTAATTATTTTCATTTTTATGATGACGCCATAATGTTGACCACAATGAGGAAAACTTTAGCACATAAACCCTTTAACGAAACGTAGGGAAGCGTTCTCCTTTTTTTTATTCGTGATCTGCCTTTTATTAGCCAGACGAAACCAGCTAAATATATTCAAAGTGCGTACTTCCACCAACACATAATTAAGCTTAATAAATTTCTAATTATCAGATGGCCGAGCATTGGGCTGTTAAATGAAAAAAAGGTCTAAGGACGCACTCTGTAACAGCAACGGGAACAACAACAAAAATAACAAGAACGCCAGGATAATGTCCAGGATAAGAAACAAATATAGGAACTGGTGAAATTGGTACAACTGGTAGCACATGGTAGCTTCTCCTTCCCTCTCTCTCTCACTCTCTGGTAAATTAACCCTTTTTATTGGTCGGCAGTTCTTTTGGACAATTAAAAGAGCGCCCATAAAATGACAGTTTTTATATTCATTCACTGACTGCAGTTTAAATTTGAATAAATTGTACAAAACTGCGGCAAAAGAAGAAGCTTCACTCTTCTCTCTTTTAGCTTCTCGGTTCTTTGCTGGCCACAATGCTTCCCACGTCCAGTTTTATGACCTGACCAGAAATTAAAAATTTATCTTGATTTCCCTCTAAACAGTTTTATGAACAAAGACAACGGTGTTGTTGATACCACCTACCAGAGGAGTAAGAGGAGGTATTCACGAATCAAGCTGCATAATTAGACACCCGTTGGGTTAGAAGTCCCAGCTCTATGATTTCCAGCTATGTATGCAAATGGCGAAGAAGTAACATCACAATATCTCTCTCTATCTAACAATCTATCTTAGCTGTTTTTTCTTTCTTTTGTTTGCTATTTTATATCTCCCTATCAACTGCTCCTCAATTCGTCTGTTTAACTATTATTCACGCTCAGTTGACCACCTGTGAGGGGCGTGAGACAACTTTGATAGATTTTTGTTGTTTCGATAAATAAAACAACAGAAACAAAAAAAAAAAAACAATGAAAAAGCAAAGAAAAACAAAATAATAATACTAAGAGCTGGAAATTGTCGCGATAAATGAATTAACATAATTAAATTAAGCATCGATAAGCCCTTCCAGCTGCAGTTCGCGTTGATGTCGTTAGCTGCCATTTGCCCATAGACTTGAAAGCCGACACTTACTGACAGGTTATGTCACCCAATGCTCATGTTTAAACTTCATTAATTTAACATTTGATAAGCCGAAAACTGACAACTGGCAACTGGTAACTGGCAACTATTGACGGGTAACTGATATTTGGTATCTGGTCTGTGGCAACCGTCTAGAGCAGCATGGGTTCAGGGCGTACAAGTGACGCAGTAATTGCCAAAACGTCAATAAACATTTAGAATTTTTGAACCCTTTCACTGACTGGAAATTCACAAGCACCGCATGGAATTGATTAGCCAGGGCTGTCAGCTAGCTAAGCAAAATTAATAATATTTGTATATAAATTAAATTTAAGAAAGAAATATCAATAGATCTAAAAATTTCTAATTAATCAAAACCAAAATATGAATTCTAAATATATATGTATATGTATATGTATATTTGAAAAGTACCTGGCAACCCTACAACTAAAATCCAACCGATTACCTCACCCAAACCAGCCTGAACCAGTTGGCTTACAAGTGCACAGCCATGTCCTAAGCCAAACACACAGACAGCCAGACAAATATTTGATATTTAATCTTATGAAACAAGTAAACAAAAAGGAAGCTTAAAGCGCTGGCAGGGGGGACAAGATAATGGGTGAAAGGGGTAACGCGATGATGATGATGACAACACTGTCTGAATGAATTAAACAGCCAGCGCATACAATTGTAATTAATTAAGTTTAAAGTCAACTCATTCAGTCAGAGAGTCAATGGGTGTATGCGGTTAGAGGAAAACTGTGAAGGATTATCCAATATAAATACGAATATGAATACAAATACGAATACAAATACAAATACGAAAACGAATACGAATGAGAAACTGAATACGAATACGAATACGAATATGTATGCAAATGTGAATGCGAATACAAGTACAATGGGCAACAATTTGACGCTTAAGTTGTTCCAAAAACCGAAGACAAAATGCAAACAAAAGACAGACAAACTGACAGACAATGGGTGTGGGTATGGGTGTGGGTGTGGGTGTGGGTGTGGGCGTGGGTGTGAGGGGCAGGGTATTGGGCATGGCTTTGGCCCAAAAGTGCTTTTAACCTACTTTCATGTAAACAAACTCACAACATACACACCCGCGTCATACACTCACATCTGTGAATGTATACACATACAAGTACATATGCATAAATAAAGTTAACCGCCCTTTCCTCTTCGCCCATGAAAGTGCGCTTTGAATATCTGTGGAAAAAAGTGTGCACCGCACTTTGTCGCCGTTCGCGTAGCTTTCAACAAAATTTAATCTCATTTACACACCAACAAACTCCCACACTTATACAAACACACATATATATATATATATATATATATAAATATATACATGTATATATTTATCTATGTATACGCACACACATACGAATATATACATTCACAACACACACTTTAGTACTTAATCCTTTAAATGAGTTTAGCGTCACGTTCGCACTTATGCATTAAACACGTGTTTTTGCCAGGCATTATCCTTGCCTAGCACGGAGCATACAACAATCTCACATATAAGAGCACATATACACAAGCACTCAAAAACATACGCACACACACTCACACATAAATACATATTCTATACACAGCACTCACCCCAAGTGATATGCAACGCTTTTTTGCACTCAACTGCTGCACAATTCAAAATGTCAATTGAGGCATGCGGCCATGTGGCAGTCCAACAGCACTTGAGTGCCATAGCAGCCAGGGAATCTAAGCTTCCCAAACTGTGCCCCCAACCCTTACTTCATATTCTACCATTGCAACTCATCCCCATTATACTCATTCCCTTGGTCATACCAATGCCGGTAGCGGTGGTCTGATGCGAATTGTCGGACGTCAAACATTCACGACATGCACCGCGGCCCGGTCTCAGTTTAGTCCACGTCGTTGCACCTACAACAACTGCCACGCAAAAGCTTGCTGAGTGGGCGTAACAGGGACTGCACAAAGAACCAGTACTCAATGCGCAACGTTGGCTCATTAAAGTGGCATATTTCACACATAGCACCAGTAACAACAGCAACCAAAAACAACAACTAAGTCTACAAACATTAAACCGACTTGTATACCCTAATTTTGGTCATAGCTCTTTCAATCATCATCCTATCATAACTTCAAGAAAATGAATAAATATTATTATTAATATTAATTTCTAATACGTACCAAAATAGTATATAGCATCATTCAAAAGATCCAAGAACGAACTCAATTTTATATAAATTTTATTACCAAAGCGAAGAGTGATGTAGGTGGGTATAAAATATCAGTTATAAAAAATTTTCTTAACCAGGATTTCAAATCGAAAGAAAGTCCTTTCTATACACATATATAATAATATATTTCTGATATGATAAGAAAAGCATATATGTTGATGTATGTGACCTAATTTCCTTTGGTTTTCCCTAGTGGTTAGAGTATACTATAAGCAGAACACTAAAAGCCGAAAAGTTTCATATATTCCCCAGAAGTTGACGTCAATCGTCGTTTGCTTGACGTTTTCTAGCCATCTATGGTATACACCGTTATACTCTTGTACCGTTATACCGTGCTATGTACTTTCTGAAAGTACAGTTGGACACTGTCACAGTTAAGTGCTGGCAATTTTAGCCTTTGAAAAAAAAATTAAAATAAATATAAAGAAAAACTTTGCTATCGTTATGTTGTTATTGTTGTTGCTGTTGTTGTTGCTGTTGTTGTTGTTGTTGTTGTTGTTGTTGTTGTTGTTGTGTTTTGTTGCCTGTAGTGCATTGCGTCAAGGGACGGTGCGAGTATGTGGCAAATTATTTTAATTGTTTGGCAAGTGCTTAGAATGCCGCAGACTTAATGGACTTTTTGAGACTGCCACCAGTAGGGGATATACCATGGGACACGACGGGGAAACAAGGGAGGGCAGTGAAACGAAGTGGAGTTTGGTGTGTCCTCTGTTGAGTAAATTAATGCCATGGGACTTACACTTTTGGGTTAGATTAATATTCTTTGTTTAGTTAATTTGCGAAAGAGGTTCTAAGTATGTTATACGATGTTAAATATATATATATATATATATATATATATATATATAGATGTTATGGCTAAGGTGTTTCAACAGCGTTATTAATTTTAATAAGCTCTTTCGATCTTAACGCAATACTCATTGTTTCTATGTAATACTATTATAAACAAGTAAGACTTCTATAGTCGAGTGTACCCGACTACGAGAGCCCCTTTGCCTACATATACAGCCATAAACACACATACTCATACATACACACAGTTCTGTACGTACTTAGCCATTGCGCGCGCTTTTAGCCCCCCGCGGTACTTAATGTTGTATAACTTTCGTGATTATCTTAATCTTAACAAAATTCAGAACGTGGTTTAATAATTATGTGTGTATTTGAAAATTGTGCTTATAATCGATGTTTTCGATTTTCAGGGGTCAGGAGAGAAAATTCGAAAATCTAAAAAAAACTCGTATAGCGTACGAAAATAACGAATCTAGATTCCAAATTACGTTGCTCTAGCTCTTACAGTCTCTGAGAAACAGGCGTTCATACAGACGTACGGACGGACAGACGGACATGGCTAGATCAACTCGTCTTGTCGTCCTGATCAAGAATATATATACTTTATGGGGTCTCTATGTGTTACATACTTTTCGATTTTGCACATTTCAATTAGCTCCGCTTTGCTACTTTTTTTTGGCAAAGGGGCTAAAAAACAACTGCAAAAAGGAAATACAAGTAATAAATGTAATAAAAGTAACTATTACCATTATTGCTGTAACATGTTTTCGCTTGTCAAAGTTTTTATTCAATTATTTAATTAATCGCTAGCAACAAAAGTTGATCTACCTTTTAATTACTGCGCTATATTTATAAATATTGAAAAGGCACTTTTAAATTTACAGAAAATTAATTCCGCAAGCACTGAAATATATTAAGTGCAATGGAAAGCAAAAAATGTTAAAAAAAAATTGGAAAAAAAAACAATAAAAAGAGAATAAAATAACAAAAACTGTAAAATAAATAAACATGGGAGACACGATGCAAAATAATAATAAATAACGGGTCAACGAGGCGAAATCAATGTAAAGCGTGTTGAAGCGTATCATTAGTGTATGTGGGCGTAGTAGTGGTGGCAAAGGTAAAATAACCACATAACGTCAATCATTTTTATGCATAAGATTGTGTGTGTGTGTGTGTGGCTTTATGTGTGTATGCTAGAATACATAAGGAATGTGTGTGTGTGTCCGTGCTCTTGGATAATATACATTATCGATGCATATCACCAACTTGCCGCAGTGTTGGTTAACACTTCAATAAATCGATAAACGCATCAAAGAAAAAGCTGTTGCATAATTATCGGCGCACAGGCAGCGCTTTAATTAAATTGGCTCTGTATGCAAGAGTATAAATATATATATATATATATATATATGAACATACATGTGTAAATACATATGAATTAGTGCGCATTAACCACCCCGCATTAATCATAAAAATTGCAATCAATTGGCAAAAATTGAAATGGCTGCCAGTTGACTGACGTTTAATACGATTTAATGTATATTTCATCGGGTATTATAATTTGATGGAAACGTTTGCCAATGATGTTTACCTCAAGAATATAACGAAATTATTTAACGTAATCCCAAAAGAGATTTCATGTATTCTCCATGATGTTTATTATTACTGTTTGTTGATCTATAGCTTACAGCTGATATACTATGTAGAGCTGAGATAAAAATTTTATGACTTCCAATTATTTGTATGAAATTTAAAATGTTGATTATAATTATCATTTTAGATCTTTGGAATGTCGTTGTGGTCGGATGACTTGTTTGCCATTCCAAATGAATGAACGCACCAGACAACGATGATGAGATGATGTGGATGATGTGGATGATGTTGATGATGCGGTGAGCTGTACATGTGTCATGGATATGGGGTATGTAGTAGTATATTCGTGGCCCTAAGGTAAGTTGCACAGTTGCAAACGAAAATTAAGTTGGCAAAGCGTTCAACTGCAAGTAACGCCCCACCGGATACATATTGAACTCCACCTCCAGTTGGAGTTTTAGTTGCTGCAGCTCCAGTTCGAGCGTAGTAAAACTCAAGTTTCAGCACGTGACCGACAAATGTTCTCCCAGTGGCAGTGGCAGTGGCAATTCCACTTCCAATCCCAGTCAGCAGTTGTGGCTGCCACGTGTCACCATCGGCAGCGTTGTTGCACTTGTCAGCATATGTCGAATGGGCTCAAGTGCCATTGGAACTGCAAGTGGCACAGTTACATTGACTGCTGCTGCTGCTATTGCTGCTGCTAGTGCTGCTCCAACTAGTGTTTCAACTGCTGCTTTAACTGCAGCTATTGCTGCTGCTATTGTTGGTCATACTTTTGTTGCAACTGTTCTATGATTGCTTTTATGGTCACCTGTGGGTGTCATTAAAAGAATGACATTGAACTAACAACAAGTCAACTAGCTGCGGCCTTTGTCATTGTACTTGCAACATGGCGTATCCTGCTATACGTAATCAAGAACAAGATTCAGTTGTGCTATCATTAGATGTCCTTTCCGCTTGTAATATCATTTGCAAGCTTTTCATCTGCTTTTCCTCTTTTAACTCTTTTTACTATTTTTTCACTTCCACTTCTTTTTCTATAAATTTTATTTAGCACTTTGTTTGTTGGATTCTTTAATGCTATTAAATGTATTGCAATTTTTATCTAGTCTAAAGTTTTTCCCTTGACTACGTGACGTTGGCATTTTGTATTTA
Source organism: Zygothrica quintamaculata (assembly GCA_037044455.1). Classification (NCBI taxonomy): domain Eukaryota; kingdom Metazoa; phylum Arthropoda; class Insecta; order Diptera; family Drosophilidae; genus Zygothrica; species Zygothrica quintamaculata. The sequence goes on along the minus strand of JBAMBS010000736.1, from coordinate 88,965 downwards.
GAACTGGACTTGGATATCTGGGCGCATATCCTGAATGTTTGCACCACAGTGCCATCCCGTTACAGTTGTGTTATCTTGCGGTTTTTATATCAAGCTGAGAATTTTCTCATTAATTTCAACGTTTTCCTCTTTGCAGCCCGCTGCTGTTGATGTGTTTTGTGTTTGTGGACAGTTGTCGGTCTCTGTGGCACTGTCTCGGTACAGTTTCTGTTTCACAAGCAAACGTAAATGAGTGTGCAAACGTGGCATAGACAGAACCATTCACATTTAATGATATGTGATATAGCCAGCATAAGTTGTATACAAATAAAAAGTAGATGCAAATGCAAATTGTAAGGAGCAAAAGGAAGTTTTATACAGAATAATTTTAAATTTAAAATATATTTAAGCAAAAAATAACTTAGTTGCAGTATTATAGTCTGTTATTAAATAAACCTATCTATATATAGGGTGGTCCACGAAAGATTTGCGTTTTAAAATCGCTATAAAAAAAACAACGAGTATATATTTTTCATAATTTCTTTTTAAACATTTCGTAAACCGCAAACCTTTTACTAAATATCTGACACATTGACAATGACATTCGAAATGTCAAAATCAAAATTATCGATAATTCAAAAAGCAAACGCTAGATGGGCTACAGGGTGGCTCTTCTAAAAGTAAAAAAAAGTCACTCACAATCAAAAAATTGGTTTAGGAACGACAAAGAAAGATATGGAGATGGAGATGGAGAGACGAAAATAAAAGAAAAGGCAAGTAGAAGTGCAACACAAACACCCATTAAATGCACATAATGATAATGTTGTGCCGAAAAGTCATTTGGAGCTAACTAAATTACAACTTCCACTTTACATTACATTACATGGCAAGAAAGTGGAGCCTCAAGCACTGACCTCGACCTCGTCCAAGATCCACGCGTCGTCGTTTAGAACGGAGCTGGAAATCTACACAAATTAAAATTCTGTTGCAGTTGCGAGTTGAAACAGATGGCTACTGCAAATCTAATGAAAACAAACACTTACACAACAATAACAACAACAACAACAACAACAACAACAACAAGAATAACAAAAAACAACAACAACAGTCACAAGGAAAAACTAAAAAAAGAAAAATTCATGTCTAAAACGAACTCCCAAAAAATGAAGTTGAAGCTATTTTCAAGTTGATTCTCGGCTTGTCTGACTGGTCGAAGTTCAATGCACAAGTTCATACACTTGAAACTTGAAAGGGTTTACGGGTCGTTCCACTGTTTGCTGACAGAGCAGTATATAATTAGAAACCGTAAGACGGCTAGCAAGATGAACACCAGAAACAGAAACATAGCTCAGAGACCGACAGTTTGACTTGCTCAAGTAACTGACAAAAAGTCAAGTGGATTTTGGCGGCAAAAGTTACATTGACTCAAACCCTTAAACATATATATATATATATATATATATAGTAGTATCTTTCTCCTACTCTAACCTTATATCTATCTTTTTCTCACTCTCCGTTTTTATTTTCTCTTTTCACTTTAACTGACTCAATGCTACTTCCGTCCCTTTCTGTAACAGAACATTCTATTAGGTAAGCCAACGTGCGTTGAATTTTGTGTTTACCCAAGGCACAGACCCGGACCCAGACCACGGATGATGATAATGATGATGATGTTGATAATGATAATGATGACAAGTGCGCACTGCTCCTGAGATATTGACAGAAAACAAAAGCAAACAAATTGTCGGTGTGCAGTCGCGTATGTAAATAAAAGACAGAAACCAACATGACGAAAAAGGAAAATTGTATAAAGTAAGCAAGAAAAATACACTACCAATCTTACACTAGTATAATAATAAATACCACAGTTAAAAAGAAAAGTCCAGAATATTTTAATTTAAATTGAAAAAGTCTAAGCTAAATCAACCTAGGTCAAAGTATAATTTATTTGGCTGCAACTGTAGATGTAACTTAATATTCGTTTCCCCAAAGTAATTATGCCCTACTCATATGTATATAGAGTAAATATAAATACCGAACAGCAGTGGAAACGTATCAGAGTTAAAATTTAAATCGGTTTAAAGAACAAAAACCCCAAGCCAAAAGCAAAAGCAAAAGCAAATGCAACCGCAAAAGCAAAGGCAATGGCAATGGCAAAAGAATTGAAAAAGGCAACAAACTGTTTTTTTTTAATATTTTTTTTTTTTGTTTTTGTTAAGATGTGAACGCCTTTTGTTAATATTTTCATCGGATTAGGCAATGTTAAATATTTAAAAAAAAAGAAAAAGAAAAACAAATCTGTGGCAACAAGAGAAATGAGAGCATTCCAGTTTAAACATATGTCTATAGGTAGATACTACGATTTACAAGTATATATATATATGACATTATAGCTGTTCGTACTTGTGGTTAATCTCTTAAGTGTGCCGAGCTCCTACAAAACCCCTCACCTTGTACCCTTACTCTACCCCTCCCCCTCCCTCATCCATTAATAGCTGCTCATCTGCATTGTTTGTGTTTATATTTCGATTTAAAATTCTGTGCACGCGCCATGCATTATAATTTCTACTATATATGACGATACTCGGTGACAATGTTTTTTGTCCGCCGCCAGTTTGTTTGCGTTTTTCATACTATGCAAATAAACACAAAATATAACGAGTTCCATATACAATGTGCAATAGCCGACCATGATATTTAAATAAATACTGAGTACTGTATAAAGTGCATAAAATACAATAAAACCAAAGCCTCCTCTACTGCCATCTACTACCATCTACTACCATCTACTACCATCTATATACCATATATATTGTTGGGTCAATTGATAAGCGAAACGAAACGAGTTGCAAAGTGCAACTGCAAGCTGCAATGCAATAAATTGCAGGAAATGCTATATAAAAATGTTTATTTGTCATAAATTGCCATAGCTGGAATTTGGACCTCAACATAAAAAAAGCTATCTGAAATTGAAGAAGATAATGTTATGCAATAAAGGTGAACGAAGGGTGGCATTTAATGTTATCAGATATTCAACAATCAGTACAAATTATATAGATATATAAAGAGGGAGTGTATACAAGTTTTTACAAAATACCGCTCCATATAATCTTACAATGATGTTTCTACTTCTTATATCCAAGAAAAAGCTTCAATAAATTACAGCTTCTGTACAAGTATCCTGATCCCATTAAGAGAAATCAAGTGGACGTGCAACAGTTTTAACAAAGTATCGACGATGCTATAAAAATTAATATCATATTGACATGAAATCTCATTTGTTATATTTGTTACAACTTGACATCTTTACACCTGAGACTATATTAACTCGTATTTTATGTTATATAGTTCATTCGATCGATGTAAGTATATATAGCCTTAAGACTTTTGCTAATATCTTTCTTTCTTTATTCTACACTTTACAGCTTCAAAATTGTTTTTTTTTTATCTCCGGAAAGCTATTGTAATAACACAAGGATATTCTTCCCGGAAAAGAAAGTGACTAAGTGACCAAACAAAGAGTAATTTAGGCAAACCGTCCGAGTGGTCGTGGACTTCAATTCCGGCCAGGATGAGGATGTTGTGTGTCAATGCAGAGAAACTTTATTTGGCAAATAGAACTAATATGCTTAATTACAAATTGTATATTATATATATAGAAATATTTTAATAGGTATTCATAACATTTGTAGATATGTCAATATCCATTTATATACCACTTAGTTGAAGCTCCATTAGAAATTTTGATAGCTAAAAGAAGACACAGGCAAATCTATATTACTTTTAATATTAAAATATAGAAATATGAATAAGGTTGGGTTTAAATAGATTAAACACATATATGAGTATATATGAATGTCAATATATAATAAGATAATTTGTATTTAGAATGTAATTTTGTAATCTTTGTTGAATGATTTTTACAATAAAAGATATATTGCTAAAAATTCTTGAAAATTTTATGGGCTTATTTGGATTTGCAAACAATTTGAACCCTGCAATATATCGTTGTATATATACATGTATATATATTTTACGTGTATAAACTGTAGACTTGTGCTATTACTAAGAGAAACATCAGGCATATAAATCCTTCGGTGTGTCCATCTGCATAATGCATTTATACGCAGACCAAAAACAAGACCAACTAAAGCTTCATTTATCACATTTATCGCTGCAGGCAGCTCAGCTCAGTTCAACTCTGTTCAACTCGGAGTGCAATGCAAAAATTCTATTACAAGGTAACAGAGGGAATGCTGGCTCATACCATGTCTCCTGATCTGGTCACCCCCTGTACCCACTGGCTGTGGGCATGACCCGCAGGAAGCAACGCCGGCAGACCATTAAAAATTACAATGGCACCAGAGACAGTCGGGAATCTGGCATATCATGTGAGACTTGCGACATATGCGATAAATTTCCAAAGAAAACTGCCGAGCAAAAAGGCACTGCATCATTTTCCATTGTATAAAGAATCGTAAAAAAAAAACGACCAAATATATATATATAAATATAATATATATATATATATATATATATATATATATATATATATATATATATATATATAGACAGAGAGAGAGAGAAACAAAGAGAGAGAGTCAGAGAAAAAGATTATAATGTATATGTGGAGAGCATTCCTTGAGATTCAAAGTTGCTGCTATCCTGCACTTTGTTACAATTTATCAACGTCCTGACACTTAGTCCATATAAGTCGCGTCCATAAGGATCAATAAGGATAATTCGAATATATGTCGCTACTATACGTGTAGGTAAACGCTCAGCTCAACCAAATGGAATTATCGTTTATGCGGCAACGTTGCACGTTTCGATTTTGGATTTGGAATTAGGATTCCTATTGGTATTGGTGTTTGTATTGGGAATGGTAACTATATTGGTATTGGTATTGGAAATGGAATTGAATATTGGGGGAGTTGTCTTTAATTTGTCATGGCTTTTCGTTGCACATGTGCCTGTGTGTGTATGTTATTTTCTGACTGTGTATGAGTTTGAGTATAAGTGGATAAAAGTACGTATATGTGTAAAGTATTTGAGTATTTGTGTTTGCGATGTGATAAGCACATGTTATGGTTTTTCACACTCCCAATTGTTAACGGTAAAGGGGCGATTGGGGAAAAATTCGTTCTATCGATTTTGCCTTCTCGGTGTTGAACTGATGTTGCGGTCGTGTTGCAACATGTTTTCTGCTATAAGAATTATGATTAATTGATTACCAACTATTGTAGTATGTAGTTATCAGGCAGTTCAAAGGAGTAGTCACGCCCCTGCAATTTGGGGCGGTTTAATAGCTACGGTCAACGCACTAAAACCCTCCCCTACCATCACTACCCCATATATATACAATAATTTGGAAAGTCTGAACATTTTCCGTGAATAGCATTTACGAGTTAAAGAATTCTAATACACTTGCCTGTTTCATTCATGGCAAACAGCTGGAACTCTTTGACTTGGCATCAGCAACAGCCAACAACGAATGTGCAACTAAATTGACAGCCATAATCAAACATAAGCAACATTTAATTGGCACTTTAAACTCAAACAACAAATACTCAAAAGGTATTCGAAACCTACATGCTCTTTCCCATTTTAAAATTATTTTCAAAGGCAAAAATCAAATTATTTCAAACGAAATGCCAAAATTATATTACTTAAAAAATATAACTATTAACTGTATTACTATATACTATAAATTATATATATTTTTATATATATATATATATATATATATATATATAATTTAAATTGGAATTATTTTGTGAGTAAACTATAAACTAAAATTACTTAAAGAGATATCAAATTATTAAATTTTTGACCTGCTTAAGACATTGATTACTTCTTACGTATCATAGATGGATCGAAAGTTATAGGACCCTCAGTAGAGATGTAATAAGGCTGGCAGGCAGCTGGGTGGCTGGCAGGAAATATGAGGGAATTGTTAGGGGATATGATGCGGAGAGAAGAGACTGCGGCTGCTGCTGCGGGTGCCACATGTGCGCTATGCAATCATTTAAATAGTTATTGCACTTTTCTTCCCACATACACATAACACACACACACACACAGGCACATCATAACACACATGCATACACACATACACACAGACACACGGCAATGCAATTAGTTTAAAAGGCCAAAAAGGAAGCAGGGAGTAGGCGAAGAAGAAGAAAACAGAGGAGCTTGACAGGCTGACAGCACAACAAACATGCCAGTAGAAAGAAAAAAGAAAAAAAAGAGAACTGCGAGCTACATGGTAAAATGTCAAAGCAGAAATGAAGCCATTAAATGAATGGCAAAAGTTTCCAAAAAAAACGAAAATAAAGAAAAGAGGAAATAAGAAATAAGAAAAAGAGGAAACTACAGCCACCGCCAGTGGCACCACATTTAACACCCGTAGAAGCGTTGCCAGTTTGCTGTTGTGGAAAGGTAGAGAGGTGATTTGAAGAAAGGTACTGGGCTGTGGTGATAGACTGGGCAACACTATTTGACTGGTTCAAACGTCATCGTCATCGTCATCGCCATCGCCATCGTCGCAGTTCGCATCATCATCAGCATCATCATCATCATCATCATCATCATCAGAGTCGGTGGCGTAGACAGCGGAGACAGTGGCAACAGTGGAAACGGAGTATCGTGTACGTCGTAAACGTCAACATCTTTCACGTGTGTGCGTCTGGAGTATAGCTTATAAAATGTACCCTGATGCCGACGGGACGCTGAAAAAAATTGGTCCAGTAACAGTAAGCATTTAACATTGGGTTAAGGTTGAGTCGAAAATTTAATGGGCTACAGAAACTATGGCCATGGGATTAACTGCAGTATGGTTAGGTTGAAAGCTGCTAATGGATATGACTAGCCTTTGTTATTTTAATTAGCAATAAGTAAAAGTCTTATGAAAATACTTAAATGCAGGCAAAGCCAATACAAGGAAATATTTGTATAGTTTTTCTACAGTTTAGTTAGAGTTAGTTTTTCATACAACTAATAGAGGAAATCTTAATAGGAAAATTTTAGTTGAATTGATCAAGTGAATAAGCTTAAATTAAATTTGAAATTTTAAGTTTTAACCATTACATTATCATTGCTGTGAAGTCTACATAGATGATAAAGAGAAAACAACAATACAACTAAGATAAAATCAGATCTTATCAGATTAACCTCTGTTACTTAGGCCCTTGTTTGGCAGGTAATTATGCTAAGCAATTAATTTCAAAGCAACTGCAGACAGCCGCTTACTTCATAAAGCCTTAAACTTAACAATAAGTAGGTTATGCTATCAATTTCCATATTCCATATGCCAGGTTTTGGGGGTAGCGCAACGAAAACTTTGCCAAACAGCAGCCCAACAAGACAAACGACTTGTGCAGTGCTGAAGTGTGTTGTGGATGGTAATAGTAGGGGGGGAGCAGAGACGGCAAAACGTTGGAGGAATCTTTTGGAGCTATAGTGCATAGAACACGTGAGTTGTGCAACATTTTTGCAAAGTAATTGCTCATTTTGACAGCTCGTGTAACGCCCTTGTTTGCAGTTGCTTTGGAGCAAGGGGCAGACAATGGGAATGGGAATGGGAGTAGTTTCTTTTAGGATTTTGCCAGGCTTCGGCTTGTTGCTTCCTGCCACTAACAGTGGCAACCAACACCAGCAAGCAGAAACAGCAGTTACAGCAGCGGCAACAGAAGCAACAACCCACAGCAACCCGCAGCAACCTGCAGCATTAGCGAAGCGCAGTTCTTCACATGCTAGAGAGCAATAAAATATTATAGTTTGTTTTTGTTCTCGGTGCTGCACATGTGGCGTACCAACAACAAAAGCAACAATAGCAACAATGTACAATGAACAACGGTGACAACGACAACAATGACGACACTGACTACTGACTGTGCCCTGTCAGTGACAGGCTGTCAGACGACAGAGATGCGAACGAGTCCGAGGAGTCCCCCACTTGTTGTCAGCTCTTGTCGCAAGTGTGTCCTGCTGCCTATAATAAAATACTCTATACTTGCTGCGTTCGAGCTTAAAATATATTTGCAGCAAAGCATTAATATCATCATATATGTATATATATAGAATAAACTGAATATCTTTCCCTTTCTAAATATTGTTGAAAACATATGAATAAAGCAAAGGCTTTTAAAGTTATATTCTTTATAACATATATATATATATATATAACAGAGCATATTTTTTTTAGTCGTATACTCCCTCAATCCAAGCAAATGCTTTCTTTTGTTGTCGCTTGCATTGTTGCTCCGTTTTAGTGATACTATTAAGTGCATTTCACAATAGTTGTCGATGGATTTGTTATTGTTAGCAATAAAATTAATATGCATGTTGGGACAAGAACACTGATGACAGTCCAAACGGCATGCAACAGCGGCATGCAGCAGCATGCAATGTCATGCAAACATCTGTTTTGCATATCAGCAATGCCATCGAATTGCAGCTTTTTTACGTATTTTATAGCAATTGCTGCTAGATTTACCCCATGTAAACAGAATGTATGAATAAGATTTTACTGAAAGAAATTGTCTAGTGTAGGATGCAGCCAGACATGAACGCTTCTTGATGTGCCCCCTGACATGGCGGTGAATTTTTTTTAATTTAAACGCATGACACAACACAAAAATGTCAGTGAGGCAAGAAGGTAAAGATAAGGGGAAGTTCAGGGAAAGTTGAGCGGGGGAAAACACTTCATAGCAATCTGTCACAATCAATTAGTTGCCAAAGACGACATATAAACAGAGCACATCAAACAAAACTGAAGCAAACTGAGTCAAACTGAGGTAAACGCACAGCGATTCCTATCCATCAGATACAATACACTTACTACAGATACAAGATACAAAACAAACCTGGTTGCCTTTGGCTTTTATCAGCACGCACGATCACTTCAAAGAAGTAAATAGAACCAGTGAAACGGAAGTGATTCCATTCACACCACACAGCTGACAGAGTGGGGCAAATTGTATTTGGTATATAGCAAAAGCAATAGCTACACATACAAACACAACCACAAACACAACCACAATCATATTCTCCTTATTCATAGATGGGGCGGCACTTCATTTGATCAACGCTCGATCGCATTTACCAGATACTTTCAGTGGAACCCGTCAAACCGATAATTTGATCATGTGTGTCAGCTTTATGCGAAGGTATTTATACATATATATATATATATATATATATGAGAGATATGTCATGTTAAGGTTAACTGGAATTTCCTGAGGCCATGCTCTCTTCTTCTTCTTCTTCTGTGCTCTGAGGCGTGTTCGATATGAGTTTCTACTAATTGCTAGTGACATATTTTAGGGCTAACATGAATCTATAAAATGCTTTGCTTCAAGAATTTCATCATATAAAATGGGTTGCCTTTAAGAAAAGTTATGTCATGTATTGAGTTGTAATAATGAAGGAAAATTAAATGAAAATGTAACTTAAGATTAAACCAACTACAAACATTCATTTCCCATAGATTAAGCCAAGATGAAATATTATTCATTCAGTTTATTGAATAGATTCTAAGCCTGAATATTAACTAAGTTATATTCGTAGGAGAACTTAAATTACTTTTTATTTTTTAACAAAAAATATAATTGCGTTCAATTTTAAGTAAAAGAAAATTATCAATTTTTACATTTTCATTTAAATTTGAAATTAGGTAAAAATTGTTATAAGCCTTGGGTTAAAATTGAATCTAAGTAATGAGTTATGGAATATATAAAACCTTTTCCCATATTCCTTTCTTCCTTTGGCAATGTCATTACGAAGCTTAGAGCAACTGTTATTTGTAACCAGTTGAAGTTAGATTGTTCACTGTATGTTGTTTCTTTTGTTGTTGTTTTGTTGTATATTAGAAAGTGCAATGCGTTTGAATGGACAAAAACAATTGGTTAAGAAGTTAAAACATTGCAACTAAAACGAATTTTTAGTCATAAATAATACGTTGACAGTTGTAATTTTCGAAAGTAATCAAGCAAAGCTAATTAACAACAGAAACAGAAGTAGAAATAGAAATAGAAAAACAGAAATACAAATGGAAATAGAAGTAGAAGAAGAAATGAAAATAAAAGCAGCAGCTAAGTCAAGTCGAAAAGGTGCGCACTTTAAATAGAAAAGGCGTGGTAAGCATCTAACTATGGGTCCTTCTAATAGTAGGAAATGAGTAGGGTAATAGGGTGCGAGAGCGTTTGATGGAAACCTTCGACATATCGTAGTCGCTTGTAGAAAGTCGATGTCGGAGTTCTACAGTGTGCGCTAATGAGAAAAATATGACACAATTGTAATTATCTCTCTGTAGTAAGGCTGACGTTGACTCTGGTCTTAACATTTAATACCAATATGACAGACCCAGGGCTAGGTCCACACTCATATCCACATCTACATCCACATCCACATCCATATCCGCATCCAGTGGCAGTTGCAGTATGTGTACCATAAGATGAATGAGCATGAATTATAAACACATAAAAAACAACAAAGCAAACAACTCGAAACTGGCCACTGAAAATAGTTGTGTTTGTTGCTACTGTTGTTGTTGTTGTTGTTGTTGTTGTTGTTACTGTTGCTGTTTTTATTGTAACTGCAGCTGACATTTCAGTTAATTTTGATGTATGTGCCTGGGCCGGAGGCGGGCGTTGCTATATGAAGACTAAAACATAGGAGATGTAGAGTTAGTGTATACTATGTATGTGTGTGTGTGTGTGTGTGTGTGTGTGTGTAGGTGAGTGTTTATACATGCTGATGTTTCACTAGTAGCACTAGTAGTACCCGGAGCTGTTGTTAAACCAAACGGATTTCCACTCTGGGGAAAAGAGCAAGTAGCAAACGCTTAAAATAACAATAACAACTGCTAACTGGATATGAAATGATATGTGGGCTCGTAACTCGCAAATGTTCACGTGCAACTGCTACACCTGCCGCTTAATTGAGAACAGGTAACAGAAGCACCTTCCTCCACTCTAAAGTAGGCGCCATAAAGTTTCATTAAGCGTGACGTGTTTTATAATTTTGTAATTCAAACCGCCCCCGAACCAACTATCAAAGAACCGTAACTGATTAACTAAATGCGCATAAACATGAAAAACTACGTGAAAATGAAAGGGAAATGATAAGAGGGAGGACAGTTCAAAGGACACACTTCACAGTACACAGTCTACATAGTATAGAGAACACACTTCTTCTTCTACTACTACTACTACTAACAGCATCCCACAAGCAACCCCTATTAAAAATGATCTATGTGTTTGTTCGGAAAAAAATATGAACACATTTTTGCCTTACTTTTATGGGAAAATTTTTCTGGATGTTAGCTATGCGGTTGGTCTCTCTTTCTCTTAACCAGTCTGTGGTTGGTTATGTCCTGCTACTATTTTCCTTTCTATATCAAGCATTACTTGCTATTTTGGGAGGGTTTCAGCTGTGTCACTGCACAACGCAAGCATATTCTGTAGGATCATTTTGGGATCATTTAGTAAATAATGTGAGAATATGAAATTAGTACAAGAAATATGATGTCATTTATGGGTAACAATAATTAAGTTAAGATATTTATCATAAACAGTAAACAATGCTTAATTCTGACACTTAAAGGACAGTCAAAATTAAAATTATTTAATATTATAACTTAAATATTTATTTTATTATTTTGTTTACAATTTTCTATATAAGAATCATCCAAATATAATTCTTAATATTTATGTACAACAATTTCGTTGCTTAAGAATTTATGAAATGCATTTTTCTCATCTATTTTAGACAAAACAATTTTGCAAACATATGTATAAAAATTGAAATGTAAATCTGAATTGGAATTCAACATCAGCATTAGCATCAGCAATGGAAACAGAAACAGGTATAGAAACAGAAACAGAAACACAAACGTAATCTGTGATGTGTTTACACAAGAGACGTACATGAAAATCAAAATGTAAAATAAGTAAAAATTCAGTATACAAAATTTACGAGGCATATATCAAACGATTTCTCACACTGTTTATCATAAAAAAAATAGAAAAATAGAAAAAAAGAAAATGGATTCAAAAGGAGCGAGAGCCAAAAATCAGTGAGAAAGCCGGGCAAATGTTTACACAAATTACGTTGCCCCTGAACCACCTCAGCAACCCGTTGACCTCCCTCCTCCACCCTACTACAAATGACAGTCAATGGCATACTATATGACCGGCTACCGTATTGGAAAATAAACCGACTGCCATGTGCACCTGATAGAGACAGATACAAATGCAAAGACAGGACGTGGGAAGGCGCACCAACATGCCTGGGCAGACAAACAAAATATGTCAGGCGATAATATTTTTACAGTACTGTCTTCTATGTACCATACACATATATTTAGATATACTTATATATATATATATATATATATATATATATATATATAGGTGAAACTTTTAGTCTGCTTATAGAAGTGTATTTGTTGGTAGGTTCTAAAGGTAATGCCAAAAGCAATGCCGATTGAAGGTGTTAAATGGACATGAAACAGCTGCATTGCGACGAGAACGACGAGGACAGGACCCAATCACCGAATAAACATATTCAGACACACTCCCACAGTCACAGCGCAATAGAATACAGCACAACACAACACAATCGTAAAATACATGCCCTGGGCAGCTCTATTCCTTGATTTCTGTTCCCTACCAACGGAGAAGCTCACAGGACATACAACGAGAATACAAAATTTTGAGACTGCAAATGCAGGAGTGGAACATTGATCGGCTCTGTAACGGCAACGGGACATATGTAAATACCAATTTACGCTAGGAAATGTCAACAACTACGATTACAATGACAACATCAGCAGCAACAGAAGGAAAAACAAGGGTTGTAACATGTAACTTTGCCCATGGGTTTATCTTAACCCTTTTGATTGTACGCACAAGGTGTTGGTAATGCAGTTGTCCCCTGTTTAATTTTATTTTCTTTTTCGGCCATATTAATTTCCATATCGATCAATAGCAACTGACCAAAGCTTATAAGAAGAGCACACACATACACAATCTGTCTAACACACACACCTTTTAAACAGCTGGCTACACCCTAATACCCCTCCCAAAGATGACCCAAATACAACTAATTGAGCATGACGTAATTAGTCATCTATCTGCTGCTGCTACTGCTACTATTGCTGCAGCACTATTGCTGCTTTGCTTTACATTTAACGACCATGGGAAAAAATATTCAGCTCATTGAAAACACAACCACAAATTATGATGAAAAACCTCAGAGAACTGGCAGGAGTTTTCAATTTGTTATGGCTTTCAGGAAAAATTTTGCACAAAATGCTGTAAACTCGATTTTTGAACTCAATTGTTGGCTAAATGTGAAAAACCTAAGAGAACCCAAATGAAACCTATCTCAAAAGTGGAGGATTTGAGAAATTTAAATCTTATATATATATATATATATATATATTTATGTGTCATTTCCAATATTGTTTTAAATTGAAACTTTCAATCGAAAAATATATATTATAAGATGCTATATATAAAATAATATAAATAATTATAATTAAACTAAAAATAAAATAAAGCAAATAAATTCAATAAATATTAATTAAAAACTAAAATAAAACGAAAAATAATTAAATAAAAAATTAAACATAGTATAAATAATTTTTTTTAAGAAAAATTATAAATAAAATAATTAAAAACTAAAATAAAAATAACAAAAATTAATAATAATAATAATTAACAACTAAAATAAAAATAAAAATAGTAATAGTAATTAAAAAATAAATTAAACATAATATAAATATATTTTTTTAAAATAAAACTAAAAGTAAAATAATATAATAAAATTAAAATAAAAATAATTAATAATAATAATTTTTAAATATTAATAAATAATGTATTAATGTATAATAACAAACTGATCTCTTATATTTAAATATATATTTAAGCGAAAAAGAATTCACCATTTTATATCATCTTATTATGTTTTGAATTCATTTGAGAGTAACGCTAGACTTCGTCATTCTCCACCCACACTTATTTATTGCCTTTGGCAGCTTTTGCTTATTAAACGCTGAGCAAAGCTATCCGGTCAAAAAAATAACATTTGTTATAGCAACAAGCAACAGCTACAAATCTCTTAAACCGAAAAGCAACACCCACAACAGAAAAATATAAACAAAAAACAAAAAACAAAAAATAAAAAATGAAAAATGAAAAAATAAGTAAAGAAAAGGATACAATTTAAGTCAAGCCAAGCCAAGCTAAGGAAAACCCCATTACCGAAATGAATTTATGCACATTTCAAAAAGAGCAAACAAACAAGAAGATGAGAGCAAAGAACTGAAGTAGCATGACCATGACCAGGATGACGATGTTGCGGATATGGATATGGATGCAGAAGATGATGATGTTGATGGGTTGCTGATATTTCTGTTGCTTGTGTTGCCTGTGTTGCTTTCAGCTACTGTTGGAAAACTGCAGAAGATGAAACACTGCAGAAATGAAAAACTTTGCATGCTGTGAGCTGGTGAGCTGATGTCTCAGGGTCTCTGTTTGTTTTTGCTGTTGTCGAGAGTTGAATAACAAATTGCCAGAGAAAACTAACTAGACCAAATATTTATTTTTTAACACGTTAATCCCACAAATCCCCCCGAAGTGCAGCAACAACAACAACAAAAACAACTAACCGCACGCAGTTGTCTGTATAAACAATGTGACACCAGATACCAGATACTAGATTCCAGATACGTACCACACCCGCAATGAGTTTCAGTTTTTTCTGAACTTTTTATACAGATTTGTAAATCATCGTCGCCGGGCATAGTTTTTGACTGGACGCAGGAGTCTAAACAAACAGTAGCCAGATCCCAAGTACTGCCTACAAGTACTGGCCATAATCAGCCGCAGGCCCTTACAAAACCAGACCTGTCACCACTTGAGTTCCCCAGGCCTTACCTCCATCTCCATCCCTGTCTCCTTCTCCGACTCCTGAGTCAACTTCATTCCAGACGTTAGCTCCGACTGCAGTTTTTTTCTTATGAAATGTGACGCAGGCGTCGCAACCTGCTGACAAAAATGTCGCGCCCAAAGGCTACAAAATAAAACCAATTTGAAATTCTCTTCCTTCATAACGAAGATGAAATACCTTCAAAAATGAGTTTTAGATGATAAATGTTGCTGGTTGTTTAACTAAAATTTACATTGAGACCTTAAATAATATATTAAATATAATTTCTAAAATATCTTAGTCACACTTTTTTTGTGCACAATTATACTATATTTTAATCTATCTGGTTGTTTATAGAATTTATTTAGAGAGGGTATAAAAATTATTACTGTGAATTCAATTTGTATGAAAAAGGAAAAGAAAGGCAAAATTTTTGTCTCTTCTTTTTTTTAGCCACTGGACAGAGATGCCTCTTCGGGCTGGCACAACTCATCTGTCAGGCAATGCAGTTAAGAATTTTGTTACTTTATGTGTGTGTGTGTGTGGTGTACGTGTGTATACTGTTGTGTGTATGTGTAGCCCGCTTTTGACGCAGTTCAAGTGGCTGAGCCTCATTGTGCTCATTGCGCTGCCCCAGAAGGAAGTAACGGAAACAACTCAATGGGTGGGCTTGTTGAGATTTGGGGCGGCAGGAATTTCTATCCAATTGTATATTGTGTGCTCTGTGCTGTGTGTTGTGTGTTGGTCAATGCGCGAGCTTGTTAATTATGATAACCAAGCTAAGGGGCCATAGATGGCAAGGGGTTTGGGGCTTGACGCTTGTGACTTGGGGCTTGGGTCAACACAATGGCTAACACGATGTAAATGCAGAGTAACGGCTAATTAGCACCCAACTAAAAGCCTTCTCTTAATTTACAAGTAAGTAGCTCTCCAAATCCCCAACAGCGTTTCGGACACGAGCTGCTTCATTAGCGCGCATTAGCGAAAACTAAATTTCCGCTTTGTTGATGATGATAAAACACATGCCAAAAAAAAGAAAACAAAAACAAAAATATATAAATAAATAACAATGGATGATAAATAAAAATGGGAAACACAAAACGAAAACCCATCGAAGCGCCGCAGGTGGTTTCAGTTTTAAAGCAAAGAACAAAAAAGCCAAGCCCATCTGACAAAAAAAATCTCAAAGTCTCCAAAACAAAACACGATGAAATATAATTAAGAGCCTCAAGTGTATTTTAATCAAAAAAAAAAAAAAAAAAACAGCAAAAACAAGAAAAAAGGTCCAAAAAAAAACTGTAAGCCGCGTCATAAAAGGAATTGACTACAAGGGATAAGTTGATTGTCAGGCAGCTGTTGCTTAAAGTTTGGTTTTGTTTAAACTTTACTGAAGCCCCATGGAGCCGAAGATCGAAAGAAAGTTGAAAAGGAAGTAAAGTAATTTTTTTAATTTTGACACGCTGTAAACATTTTTTTTCTGCTACACAACTTATATTTAAGAGCATATTGACTCTATATAAACTTAAACTAAATAAATGATCTTAAAACATGTCATTAAAACACAAAATCTTGCTAAGCTTTTAATAAGTGTAAAATAACATTTTTAATTTATATATTAAATACCATACTTATT
The DNA here is from genome assembly GCA_037044455.1 of Zygothrica quintamaculata. Lineage (NCBI taxonomy): Eukaryota > Metazoa > Arthropoda > Insecta > Diptera > Drosophilidae > Zygothrica > Zygothrica quintamaculata. The sequence continues at coordinate 72,413 of JBAMBS010000736.1, read as the reverse complement.
TTTATATGTTTATCGAATGATTGTTTATTATTATATCAAGAAGAAGGAGCACAACGAAGAGACTACAACAATCGTGCCCACATAATGTTCATTGCTTGCTATATGTAGCGCTCAAGATTATTTTGATGGGCCGCCAGTCTTTTCGACTTATGCTGTAAATATCGAAGAAAAAATATGGTACAAACTTAAAGCAGCGAATCAGTGGATAGGGAGCTTGTACCGTGATGCTACTACGGGGCACACTTACCAGGGTGGAGAGTTTCCTTTCTATACATATATGAAGATATGCCAGCTACGCACATGCGAATAACTCGCATTCACATTGTCCATACCCCAATGCCTCAAACACACATTTCATCTTACCCTTTACTCCATATGCTTTACGCTCCAAGTCCCCCTTCCCCCTAACTCAGTATGTGCATTGCGTGTGATGTGCGTGAAATGCAACTAAATCATGCCGCGAAATATTTCAGGGATTTCAGAAACGCATACAAAATAAATGAGGCAAGAGCTGAAAACTGAAGGGAATAAACGGAGAATACAAGAGCGAGCCCCGCCAGGCAGTCAGGCAGCTATGCGGCAGATGGCCACGGACGGACCATGGACGGACCCCAAGTTTTTTTTTGTTGTTGTTGATAACTTAAATGCCACATTTAGATACAAAATTTCAGTAAAGACGGCGCATAAATCAAGCGGCAAGATCACCAGAGTCTGCCATAGACACAGCGGAAGCGGGGGGCGTTGCTGAAGGCGAAGATGAGGAAAAAGACGGCGATTCGTTGTCGACGCCGACGCCGACGCCGACATCGACGTTGAAGTTAACGTTAACGTTGACGTTAATATTGGAGTCTCAATTGGGGATTGAGGGAATAAATGGGGAAACTGAAACTGGTAAAACGACGGCAACTGCAATACGATCAGCAATCAGTGAGGGTGGTTCGTACTTCGAAGAGACGAAAGTGGGCAAGAACGTAAGAGAGACGTTTAAAAGAAAGAAGTTTCACTCAAATGTGTCCCGTGCGTTTAATTGTTGTCATTTTTTTAGCAGTTCTCTCCAAAGACCCTAACAGATACTCATATGTATAATACGAGTACATTATAAATTGGAAAAGAGGGTGAAATCAAAGGGGTTTCTGTTAGCCGCTTAGTCACAGCTCTTTATCATCATTCGTCGCCCTCGTTGACGTCATTTGACACTTCTCTGACAATTTTATCATTTAAGTCACATTCAGTTTCTGTTTTATTAAAATAATAATAAAAAAAAAAAAAGTTTTTGTTTATTCTCGATCAGACAAACAAAGAACGAACTTACAGCCCCAGCCCCCTTTAGCTGCCTTATGACAGGTTTTCCGAGCCTCAAAACAGAGCTGCATTGCCCCTACCACTCGCATAAAGATATTTTATTGTTGCCCAATTCAGTTTCACTGTATTTTGTATTTTGAATTTTATATTTTGTATGTGGTATTTGGTATCTATGTTTTAATGAAAGTGTTGAGTTTTAGTTTTCGTTGCGCTTTATATTTTTAATTGTTTGTTTATAGTCAACGCATTCGAAGCCCACTCGTTAAGAGCCCCCATGATAAATTGCCAGACGTGGAATGAAAAGCCATTCAAAATAAGCTATTAAAAAATGTTATAAAATCCTATGGCTGTGCACTACTCAAATTGATTAAATTGTTAGCGTTGTCGAAACACGAAAATCTATAAAAACTTACAGTTACCTTAAAGAATTCTATTTAGCATACCAAAAGGAATGGATAACTCGTATACTCATAAACACACATATACTCATGTACTCATATACTCAGACTCATACTCATACCTAAACTTGTACCTTCAGTCCTACCTAAAGCAAATATTTTAAAAGATTTCAATGAGCTCTTTTAAGTGCGCACACTAAAATCGAAGATGGAAGATGAAAGATGGAAGAGGGAAGATGGAAAACCTATGATGAGGGGTATTTAAATGAAGGAATAGAACAAACAAATAATATCAAATAAAACTGAAGTATTGACTAAAACTTACAAAGTAAGAAAGAAAAATACTTAAATGAATTTCAATGGATTTCAACTTGCTGAAATGAATTTGTAATTGAATGAACAAAAATTTGCCATTATACTAAAGTATTCAATAAAAGTTTAAGAGCACTCAATTAAGTAAATGTAAATACTATGTTTTCATTACTTAACAAGGAATATTCTATATCCACATAAACCTATTTTAATTTATAATATGTTTTCTTCGTTTTAAGTATTGATTCAACATTGAATGCTCAATCTATGTCTTTGGGCTATTTATAAAATATTTACTACAATGAATGAAAGATGATTATGAATTTTGCATCTGGCAAAAGTTTTCTAGTTTACATTATTTTGAGCATAAATAGATGTGTTTTCAATAATAATGTATACAAATTTTCATTTTATTTATTAATTCATTTCATTTTATTATTAAATTGATTCCAATTTTCAATAAAAAAATCGTAGAAATCCACCCCTGCGTAAAGAGAAGCAAGTTGTGGATCTTATAAATCAAACACCCAAACTACATGGTCACTATAATTACGGGAAATTTATAAAAAAAAAAAAACATAATATTTAGAAGATGTTATCGAAGTTAACTACAGGCCAGACAGATAGACTCAGACCAAGACCCAGACCCAGACCCAGACTCAGACAGCTGCCCAACGCTAACAGAGTTAATTTGTCTATTAAGCGCCGTTATGCTCGAGACTTACAGAGTTCTCACAGACACTCTTACGGTCCCTTGGTGAGCGAAAAACAAAAAGTGAAACGGCAGCTAAATGCAGTCGGACAAAAATTTGTAAATGAGTCTAATCAGTCAGTCAAAAGGGTAAGCCTATAATTTGGTAATTACGAATACAAGGAGTTGCTGCTATCAAAGACCAGGCCAAAGGAACAAAAAAAACAAAAAAAAATATATGTATATATATGTGAGGTAATAAGTCAAAAACGGTTGCATGTAATGCATAATTTTGGTATTAATGTCATCTCGACCTTATTCGTATTCGTACTTGTATTCGTATTCATACTGAAACTGGTATTCTGCAGAACCGTAGCACCCAGCCTACTATAATTAGCAGTTCCAAGTGAACTGCCTGCTGTTCTCAGCTTGGTGGTTGCTTACCTGAGGAAGAGATAAGTTGCCCCATTGCACGGTAGCTACATTCCCAGTTTCGATTCCAGTTATGCAAGCAAGAGATGCAGTCAATATAGAGACATCAACAGCTGTAGGAGTTTTGACATTTTGATTTGTGGTTACTCAAACCATAACTTGCACCTTACCTGAACCCCGTTTAAATTTAAAACAAAACCAATTAGTTTACAAGTACTCCATATGGTTCATGTCAGACAATTGCATAAACTTATAACTGTATGTTTTAGGTAGATGAAAAATGTCTGAAACAATTTCATACAAAAAAACCAGTAAGAAATCTGTAGTCGAGTGTAGCTGACTACGAAAGCCCCTTTGCTTAAATACACAGCCATACACATAGTTCTACACGTACTTAGCCATTACGCGCGCTCTTTAGCCCACCGCACTCCATAGCGCGATACTTAATGTTGTATAACTTCCGTGTTTATTGTTTAATCTTAACGAAATTTACAAAGTAGATCAAAAATAGTCTAATTAAAATGTGTGGTGAAAAGAAATTTAATCGGTTGAAAATTGTGCATAATAATCGCTTTTTTCGTATAGCAGGGGACTGGGGAGGAAATTCGAAAATCTTAAATAAACTGGTCTAGCCTACGAACATAATGAATCTAGATTTCAAATTTGGTTACTCTAGCTCTTATAGTCTCTGAGAAACAGAAGTTCATACGGACGGACAGACGGACATGGATAGATCAACTCGTCTTGTCGTCCTGATCAAGAATATATACACTTTAAGGGGTCGATGATTATTTCTATGTATTACATACTTTTGGATTTTGCGCATTTCCATTAGCTCCATTTTGCTCTTTTTTATGGCTAAGGGGCTAAAAAAACAAATTAGTATCAACTGTGGTCAACTTAAAAACAAAATACATAGAGTAGAGTCGAGATGGTGTGTGAACAGTGCTTCATTCCTTTAACCACTGCAGGCTGCAACATATAAACCAAAATTAAGAATAAACTTTTTGATATAAAAAACAAATTCTAACAGCCACAATAGAAAAATTCATTAGAGAAATGACAGCAACAGTTAAAACCACAAAAATAAATGCTTGCTTCTTTGTTTCTATATATGCACATACTTATTTATATATATAATATATATATATATATATATATATATATATAGATGTCTATAGATGTATATATATTTATATAGGCAGCAAAGTTAAACAATATTAAATGACAGAAGTTCAAAGAACCGCTAAAACTGTCAAGTTGACCAACAGAACCATATGGTTTTGCCATGTCATTTTTGACGTCCTTTTTTTGGGCAACTATTTTTTCACTTCTAAGTTTTTTTTATACATTTTTTTCTGTTTTTTGGGGATTTTTAAATAGCTCACGTGCCCACACTTTGTCACAGGACTGGCACACGCACTTGGACGCTTTATCCATAAAATATTTACTTGTCAGACGAAATTTGTAAACCATTTTTAAAACACAAGCTCAAAAGCTATCCAAGTAACTGTGTCTGTTGATTCCCCACCGTTCCCTACCATGTTCCAAGCATGCCCCACCATTCCCTATAGAAAGCACTTTTGGAAATTCCCACATATGCTGTTGTCGTCTATGTCAAATTACTGTTTAACTTTTATGGAGTTTTGTCGTATTTTGTCGCATTTTGCTAGCTACATTATATATATATATATATATATATATATATATATGTATATATACATAAACACACACAAACATATATATATATATATATATATATATATATATCGTTTTTGTAGCTTATTTCTTTGGCATTTTTCGGCTGTTTGGCATGTGACGCAAATGTGACATAAAATTGTAGGGTAAAACATCTCCCCAATTTCCCCACAATATGGCACTTCTCCTGGTGAAGCTGTTGTTGTTGTTGGTGTTTGTTGCATGGCATGTTGCGTAATTGCTGCAATCTGTGGGGGCTCTATTTAGAGGTGGCGGTGGTAGTATGTTCGGTATATCTGAGCAAGCAATTGGGGCCTTGGCACATGTTGTCGCAACAGCTTTTAAATTGTTATTGATTGTCAAAGCGCCTAGTCGAATAGGCCAGTGACTGAGTGTGTGACATGTTTTGAAGCTTGAATGTTAAATCGAAAGCGAAAACAAACAAATTAATATGCACATACTTCTTTATGCTTGCATATACATATACATAAATATAGGTATATACATATATGTATATTATTTAATATTAGAATTTCATAAAAATATATTTAGCGCTTTTGCCTTTTGAAAAAAGAATAAAGTGGAACTAATGGATTTATACAAAGTCCAAAATTATGTAAAAGGTAGAAATAATCATCGGAGACCCCATAAAGTATATATATTCATGATCAGGACGACATGACGAGTCGATTTAGCCCTGTCCGTCCGTCTGCCTGTGAACGCCTGTTTCTCAGAGACTATAAGTGCTGGAATCTAGATTCGTTATGTTTGTACGCTATACGAGATTGTTTTAGATTTTTGAATTTCCTCCCCTTACCACCACAATACGAAAAAAAACGATCAATAAGCACAATTTTTACCCTATCAAATTTTTTCGCACACATAATAACTAGACCATTCTTGATCTACGTTCTGAATTTTGTTAAAATTGGATAAAGAAACACAACATTATAATATACGCAATAGAACGCGGGGGCTAAAAGACGCGCGCAATGGTCAAGTACGTGTAGAACTGTTTGTATGTGTGGGTAAGTGTGTATGGCTGTATATGTAGGCAAAGGGGGTCTCGTAGTCGGGTACACTCGACTACAGATTTCTTACTTGCTAAGCATATATTTATGAGAAAGCTAAAAAAAGCTCAAAAAGGAAACACAAAATACTTCCTCGAAGAATATATTTTATGGTAAAATGTTAAGACTTTTTTTTGATAACTGAAAGAAACAAAATATAGAAATTAAAAATTTTCCAAAAAAAAAAGAAGTAAAATCTTTTTTTTTAAATAGTTTTTGCCAATTACAAAAACCTCTTTTCTTAAGCGAAAATATTAAACTTTAATGATTGTTAAACAACAAATTTCAATAAATGTTATCAAACAGCTGCAATGCATATTACACATTTTACACAAATGTAAGCATGTGATCAAAAGGAAAATGAACCTAGCCCAAGAGGGAAATGCACCCAAAGCGGGAACCGGCTGACCATGGCACTCGACGGCCACTGCAATGCACTTTCTTATCTAATTGCATTTAAAGTCAATAAATTAATAAATATCAAGCAATAAATTTAGTAAAAACAAGCCATTAATAACACTTTGGTTGACACTATAACAGCAAAAATGAGACCCGATTGTAATGTCGGTGGCTGCGGTTGTTACTGTGGTTGCTGTTGTTGTTGCTGTAGCTGTGGCTGGGGATCGTTGAGTCAGGTCAACCAGCCACAGCCAATAAGTCGCCAAAGGTTGCTGCTTCGCGTCCGTTGCTCGCAGTGACATACACGTAGCGATGCGGAGCGGAGCCAGCGCTGAAGGTTACCAAAATGTTGAAAAATTGAGCGCAGAATGTTTATGTCACCAGTGAAAATAGCGGAAATTCTTAGAAAAATACACAAATAATCGTAGTAGTTAGTGGTAAGTTTAAAAGGCAGGCTACAATTCGTCGCAGTTCGTTGAGTTTTTGTGTGCATCAAACATTTTGGACGTTGCATCGTACATTGTGTAGGTGTGGGCGATTTGTTGTATTAGTTGACAATACGATGCAATTAAATTTTAAAACTATTCAAAATCAGTGTCGTAAACAATTGAAATTTTTATTGTAAATTAAATTTAATGGGGTAACCCGCATGGTATCAGTATTCAAAGCCAAATGGTGAGGCTCAACGCGTGCCACTTTCCATCCAGGAAAGACTATTTTAAAACTCAACCATTTAATTTTCGGATAATTTGTTTAATTGAAAAATCGTAAAAATGGCCTTTTATATTTTTATATATGCTGTTGTTGTTGTTTTTTGATTTTTATTTTATACTTTTCTGTTTTTCAAAGTAATTTTTATGACACTAGACAATTGACAATTACGGATATAACGAAAATTTACGATAGAATATATTGTATTAACCCTTCCCTGTTGTGTATATATATTGAATGGGCATTCATATTGGAAAACAAACTTTCAATTCATATTGGTAAATTTTAATTTTTCCTTTACCACAACATATACGCAATTAAAGTCTACCAAGCACTTGAATAAAGTTAATGCCTAAGGTCATACTCACACTCTAAAGAGCCAATTAATTCAGAAGATTTCGTTCTCCTTTTATCCGTAAATGTAGTTGCCCATTGGCTCTTGCTAATATACTAAAGCACGTACCACAAAACAAAACCAAAAAAAAATAAAAGAAGAAAAAAACATTTTACTATCTTTGGTCCAGCCTTCGGCCAGCAGCACCCTGGCCAAATACGTAGACTAACAGCCTTCGCAATGATGCAAAAATTTGAAGGCCCCCCAACAAACTACAAAAATGCGTTACTAAAATATCTATAGTGCTCTTTCTATGTTTGTGTGTCTGAGTGTATCTATGTGTGTGTGTGCTTGGAGATTGTGTGTGTTTTTATGTGAATATGTGAAAATGGCAAAAAAAAAAAAATAGAAAAGTGGTGAAATACTGGCTGAAATTTGTGTCTATCTAACTTGCTGACTGACATGACGACTGTCCAACTCACAGACTCACAGGCTGACTGACTGACTGAGTGACTGATGGACAGACAGACTGAGCACCGACGAAGTGCATTTCACAGACAACAAATAGCATTTGGACACGCAATGGGAAATTTATGTTGGATAATGTTTGACTCCCTTGCTATGTGTGTGTGTATGTGTGTGCGCTGCTGCTGATCCAGAGATAAAATTTGAAATTAGTTTTGTGGATGGTAATTAAATTTAATTTTTTTATTAGGCCAACCACATAATACAATGGGGCAGGCTAAACTTGAAAGGTGACATGGTTCAACAATGGCTATCAACTTTAAGTTAATAGCAAACATTTTCGGTTATTGGCCAGATAAAGCAAAGGGAACTAAAAATAATTAAAATTAAGAAAAAAATTCGAATGAGATAATTTTGAAGTTAATTGATATGGAAATAAAAGTAAGTAAATAAATAAATAAAGCATAATTCAATTGTCACAGAATTAACTATTATAAAGAAACTATTGTACAAACAAGAAAGAAGTCTGTAGTCGAGTGTACCCGACTACAAGAGATCCTTTGCCTTCATACACAGCCATATACACATATACTCACACATGCACACAGTTCTATGCGTACTTAGGCATTGCACGCGCTTTTAAGCCCACCGCGCTCTATAGCGCGTCACTTAATATTGTATAACTTCCGATTTTATTGGTGGAAATTCAAAAATCGGGGCTTTCGTAGTGGGGTACACTCGAGTACAGATTTTTTAGTTGTAAATTATAAGTAGTATTTGTAGTTATAAAAAATATTTAAATATTGCATAATAATAGTATATAATATTAAACCATGCATATACCTTAAGCAATATAATAAGCAGGATTGTAGTAGATGGGGAGTGGATGGTGGGAAAACATAAAGCTGCGACCATAAAGTCAAATGTTCCTTTATTTGCAAATCTCAACTTCTGATGAATGAAAGCCACAATTGATAACTGTTTATTTACATTTGGTAAAAGCTTTCAGCTGTAGTTGGCAGTAAGAAGGCGCTTCAATTTGATTACCATTTGATTCGTGATCTTGGAACTCAGCTGTCACTCTGGCTGACTTGATGAGTCGAATCGACTGCTTGATAGGTTGATTGATGACTCTGCCAAATGCCAGGCATATACTTATTCTTATACTTATACTTACAGTACTCCTTGTAAATGAACTTTAGTTGCAAGCAAACCTTTAAAGGAGCTCTTTAAGGTTCAGGCATACTGAAAGTTGAGCCTGCGATAAGCGCTACACCAACCTGTTAACCCAAAAACCCAACAAACAGGAAGCAGGCCATAGTAAAAAGTTTTTTGTATTATTTTAACTGAAATTTTTGACAGCTACGGAATAAACTTCCAGCCAGGTTAACCCACGTGAAACAAACGAAGCGGGTAAAACAGTATTGGAAAAATAAAAAAACAAACAAACAACCAACAACAACAAATATGTATGCTGTTTGCGCATCGGAGTTCGACTATAGAATATCCAGCATACAGATCGAAACTCAATTACACAAAATATTCATATATAAAAATAAAATATATAATATTCATATAGGAATAAATAGTTAGTATATGTATTCTTTATAGATGAAGTTGCCAGTTTTATTTAATTTTATAAATTTTCATAATCTCTGTATACTCGTTTTGGTGGAGTACAGGGTAAAGAAACAGGCAGCTGGGGCTGTAAACGAAAAGAAAAAAAAAACGAAACAAAAAAATAAGAACCTAATAAAGTAGCAAACAAATTGAAGCACATACATATCTGAGAGACAGGATATAATCCTAAGGCCGGCCGGGGTTATGATAAAGCGGAAAAATTCCTGAGCTTGTCTCCTTGAGGTAGCGGGTCAGGTAATTGAAATAAGCGTGAAAATTTATAAGGCTCAGAGGCTGGAAAGAAAAGCTTTTTTCTCGTATTTTGTTTCTTTTTGTTTTTTTTTACTTTTTCTGGGAAATGGATACGTGTGTATTAATTATGATTTCGGGTCTGAAGAGGAGCTCCCAACTGAGCTCGCAACTGAGCTCCCACCTGAGCTAGAGGTCTTGATAATAAATTCAATTTATATGAAGCGTAAAATTCAATCAGGTCATAGTCGAAGTTCAGGTTGAGGTTGATGTTACTGTTTGCGTCTCATTTTAAGGCTGCTGCGGCTGCGTCTGTGGTTGCCTAGGTGGTAAATTGTTTTGGTAGACCCAAGAGGTAGGGACATGAACCAAGAACCAAGAGCCGAGAACCCTCGACAAATTCTGCGAAATTAAGGGCAAAACAACAATAAAAAAGTCAATTTATATAAATTTTTCTCGCTCCCTCTCTGTCCCTCTCTAGGTCTCAAGACATGACCTCACATTGCGGTCTGTAACTGAAATGCAATTTACTAACTGCCCTGCCATTGTTTCCTTTTCTTTAAGTCAGTGTGTGTATGTTTTTTTGTTGAGTGGCTTTTCTTTTCTTTCTTTATATTTTCTTTTGTGTGTAATACAATTTTAAATTAGGTAGCATATGTTTTGCGGTCGATAGAAGCTGGCACAACAGGCAAACGGGACAGCATTCAATCAAAATGATGTATTTTTAATTTCGAAACGGATTTGCGTAAAGAATTTGTAATAAATGCTTTTTTATGGGCCCGACTTTGAACTGCCATAAAGAATTGTCTGCGGTTGTTGGCTGTCTTTAGTTCAGACTTCTATACTGTTCTGTTAAATTTTTCCTGTTATCTTCTGGTCTGCTCTGCCCTACGCTGTTCTGTTTCGTTCCGATGTGCCCGTCTCTTGTCTGCTCTCTTATGTCCTGTGCTCTAATTTTATTGATGGTGTTTCATGTGCAGTGAATTGTGCGGACATTTGTAAACTGTAATTGCAGTTGGGTTCCGTACTCGACTTTGGGCAAGACGCAGATGTAGGTGAATATAAATGCATATGTTTTGCAGGCTCGACTAACTTTGGATGAATGAAACGAACCAGAAGACAACCGAAGAGGTTGCCAAGGGCTTAACTCAAAGGGGAAAAGTGTTGAAAGCAAACTGGGATATCTCTCCGTAGGGAAAATGAATTGAACTAAACCCTAACTACAAGTATGCCATGAAATGAATTAGAGATGTGAAATAAATAGGTAAATAACATTCATAGTAAATGCAGTTTCCAGTGTAAGTGAATAATTAATTACACGCAAGTACAAATTGTTCCATTGCATTAAGCCTGAGGAACTAGTTTGTCCCTTTAAACTTTTGACTGACAAAAAGATTACAGCATACAGATGCATATGTAAATTAATATTAAATAAATTAATATAAAATATAAAATCCTGCACTTAGGACCTGCAAATGCCCAGAGGTTAAGCTACTAAAGGTATTGTACCTTTATTTAATGGTTACAAAACTTAAGTTTCAATTTGATAAACGTAAATCCCTCAAAGGAACCACAGTCAACATTTTGGCAAATAAATCCCTAAAAGTGTCCGCCGCCGGCGAGATATAACCCAAAATCCAGTAACCAGAACCCAAACCCCAGTACTGAAAACTCACAGCCCAGAACCCTGAATTCAGAACTCAGAGCCCCAACCGCTATCACAAAGAATAAGAATGGAAATTCGAAATCAAAAAGGTGGCTCTAAGCAAAAACATATACATGTACATATATATATATACATGTACATATATATATATATATATATATATATATATATAAGAACATGCGTGGATATATGACATTTAGCTTGCTTTTCCAGCATTGATTCAAGCATTGCAAAACATTTTGCTCGTATGGTTTGTTTACTTAAGGTTATACTAACCCCGCAATTCCTTGCCGCACAAAGCGTTGGGGAAACCCGCAACTATTTGGAAAATTGAGACACCTACGGCTAGAAGAGCCGCCAAGTCTTTTATAAGGCTATGTTTAGAAGCTGTAAAACAAAATATTTACACGCGTTACAACATAAAAGCGCTACAGCACGCGAAGGCAGCTGAGACCTAAAGCCCAGAGACAACAAGTAATAAATCTGTAGTCGAGTGTACCCGACTACGAGAGTCCCTGTGCCTCCAGACAGAGCCATACACACACACATAGACACACATTCACACAATTCTACACAAACTTTAAGCCGTTTCGCGCGCTTTTGAATTGTTGAATTACTTCCGAGTTTTTTGTTCAATCTTAACGAGATTCAAAAAATATATAAAGATTAGTTTAATTATTATGTGTGTCAAAAAGAAAATTGATCAGTTGAAAATTATGCTTAATTTGTTTTTCGTATTGCGGGGGTCAAGAGAAGAAAGTCAAAAATCTAAAACGAACTCGTATAACGTACGAACAAACCGAGGCTAGATTTCAAATTTGGTTGGTGTAGCGAGTCCAAGTTTACAATTTTGTTGCTCTAGCTCTTATAGTCTCTGAGAAACAGGCGTTTATACGGACGGACAGATAGACAGACGGGTGGATAGGGCTAGATCAACTGGTCTTGTCGTCCTGATCAAGAATATATATCCTTTATGAGGTCTCTGATGATTATTTCTACCTCTTACATACTTTTTGATGTTGCACAAATCCATAAGTTCCCTTTTGCTCTTTTTTTAAGGCAAGGGACTAAAAACGAAGAACAAGGCAGAAGCAGAAACCGAAGTATAAGGAAAATGAAAGCAAGAGTCGGATGCCTACAGGACATGCGAACGAGACATTATAGCCAAAAGGATCCCCACAAAACAATTGCCTGAGCACAACGGAAAACAGAGCACAATTTCCCTCGAACTCTATACATTAAACTGACAGGCGGGCCATGTCCTGCCTTCGTGCTACCAGCTCCTGCTCCACGTCACGTCTGCTCGACGCTTTTAGTATAAATAAAGGCATTTAAAAGATTTAGAGCAAATGAACCTAACCTCAAACACTCGCTGTCTGCCGTTTTTCGTCAAGTTTAATGGTAGATGGAGGCGTGGCTCATAAAAACAAAAGACACGCATGTCCTTGCCGAGCTCCCTTATTCCCTCTCTATGTGACACTTTAATGGCAAATTTAAGACACTCAACTTTTTTCATATATATACAATATTTTTTTTCTTATATTTTTGGTAATTTGTCAGTTGTCGCTTTAATTTTTCTGTATTTCTATAGCTTTATAGTTGTTTCACTTTCTGGTCCATTTCCTATTTTTATGACTATATACATATAGGATGACAAAAACAAAAAAAAAGAGAGAAGGAATAAATTCAATGCTGTTGTGCATTTTCTTATGGCTTCTTAACGTATCCTGGGCGCGTGCATGTAATTGCTTAATTCTTTATGTTCCTCTTTTGATTTCATTTTTATTTATTTTGCCCTTTTGACGCACTTTTATTTTCTTTCCTCTGTGAGTCTCAACCGCAGATTTGCTGTTAATTTTTGCGCTTGATTTTTATCTGCCTTTCGTTGGAGTTAATTAAGTTATTAAGAGTCCCTTGAGCAGTCCCTGAGAAATTATTATATATATGTATATATATATATATATATATTATGACTGCTATAGACCCTAGATCAACTCTCGAGATATTAAGCACTTTGCGTACCAGCCGTTAAAGCTTTTTAAGTATTTAAATGATTGCCTCTTTATGATGAATATGCTGTTGCTCATATGTATAATTAAATTATATTTGTGGATCTGAGATACAGTTTTATGGTATGCCAATAATTAATTATTCTGTTAGCAAAAAGTAATTATAAAAGTTTCCTTTGAATGAATACAGACCCTTGAATAAATATGTATAACTTCTATTATATTAATATAATATTCTATATTAATATAATACAGTAGAATATGAAACAGAGCTCACAATTGGCATATTTTTTAAGATCAACAACAATTGCATGGATGCTGTGAGTGCATCCTCTGAAGAACTTTCAAGAAAAACAAAACTGTAATTCCTAAGCCATGTCTAACGCTAGTTTTCCTATTTAAGTTGCAACGCCTATAGAACTTTGAGCTATAACTTGGAATGCAAATGAACATTAGCATTTCTTACGCTTTGTTCCCAGACAATGGTACAACATTAAGATCCTCTAAGGTAGTCTCCATTGTTATGCATAAAACTATAGCTAGACGAGAACGAGACATTATTCAAAATGTCCGTCAAGTTGTCATAAACTAAAAAGCAACAAAGAAACTATGTTAAAATAAGCTAGCCAAAAATGGAGCTGGCATAATTTGACTTGACTAAGTATAGAAAAAAAAAATAGAACGCAGTAAGGACTAAGGTGTGGCTAATGAAATGCAAAAGACTTGAATGAGAAAGTGTGTGTGTGAGAGAGAGAGAGAGATATAGAGAGGGAAAGCAAGTGAGTGTCAGTAGTACTCAGCAACCCATTCAAAATTAAACTTATTGCAAATGTAAATATTTTGTTTTAATTTCCGAAATGATAAAAACAACTTTCATGCGGGCAGTCATACCCATTCTCTCTCTCTCTCTCTTTCTCTGTTACTTTCTCCGTCCCATTCTTAAACTGACAGCAGGGAAACCTTAAACAATTCACAGTTAGAACATTTTTCCAAAATGTGACTGCAACATGAGAGCTCTCAAAAGCAGTGATATAAAATTATGAAAACTAATTATAGGGGTTCATATACACATACATATATATATATAAATATAGATAAATATATATGTTTATGTGTATACTCTTATAATATATCGCATAAGTCGAGGGGGTTGATAAGCGATGTGAATGTACATAAGGTATCCTCACATACAGTAGCTCTCACTATCTGTGTGGCGTGGCACACAAGCGTTCAAGATAATTAACCACTTATGTTTAAACAAATTTTAAGTGGTGCCCCATCTCAAAGGCAGCGTAGATCCAACGTGAGAATAATGAGAAAAGCAACAAAAACGTCAAGGTGAAAGGATGTCCGAATACACCGCATACCCTTTCCGAGCTATGTATTACGTTATGTGTGGCAAAATTGAAAGATGCAAGTCATTTTAGTATTAATTATTTAAAACCAATACATAATTATATATATTTATACAGATTTATACATATATATTGTTGAATTAAGTATTGAAAACATTAACAAAAATTGAATTTAAATTAAAGATCATAGCTTTATTATGGTATAAAGAATATGACAACAATATAAAGGAGAGAAAAAAAGCATATATACTATTTTTATCCCTTATATGAAACCACTTGAAAAATATCAAAATATATAACAAATCCTGCTATAGCAATGTGCTATAAGCTGCAGGACTAAGTTATGATACCCTCCCAAAGGATAGTAATATAAGCAGGTAGACTGAGCCGGGCATGGGCATTGCAGAGCTGAGTACTCACTGCAGCAATGCAGCGAAGTTTAAGTGAAAAACTTTTTGTTTTTGCCGCAAAAGTTTTACGGCGTAGCGCAGAAAATTGCAGTGGTTGCTATTACAACAACTGGGAAAATCACAGTAAAGTAGAAGAAGCGGGATAGAGACCAGGAAAGAGAAAGAGAGTGGCAGCTAAGAGTTAAAATGGAAGAACGTGGGGAATTGTCTGCAGTAGCAAACGGAACTAAGGAATGTTAACCAAAAACAAACAGCAAACAATGCAGTGACATTGATTTTTACGCGCCTCTAGTCCAGAAACATTCTAGGATCAGACCTCAAATAGCTGCTCAAGTAATCATTAACACGCACCACCCAATGGGCTTAGAAGCCATATGTCCCCATCCACTCAGTCGAAGTTAAGCAGCTTATGCGCTGTTGAATGCAAACGGAAATACATTGTAGCTGCAGGACCTTAAGAGGACATTACACTCAGGACACATCAGCTACGAGCCAAAATTACAATGTACTCAGACACGCAGACATTCATAGAGTTAAATTGTTGAATATTCTTACTTGGATAGTTGCAATTAAAAGCAAAGTAGTTTTGCTTTTTTAAATAGTTTCCTTTTTGGCAAAGTCATGAGAATTCAAGTGTCACTCCCTCTCTCTCTTTCTTCTCTTTAGAGTTTTCACTATCTCTCTTGCTTGCTTTTTCGTTGTATCTATATTTTTCTGTCTCTTTTCTTTGCTTTTTATCTGTTGGCTCCACAGAGGCTAAAAAGCCAAGTGGCAGAAATCTAGCAATTACTTTAATTATTGGCGGCAGGAAAGGAGTTGACAGACGGAACAGAAACAGGACTATAAAAAGAAACTGCGAGCTGGCCAGTGGAGCACTCAGATAGACATTCCAACAAAGCTGTTAACAACGAGGGTTCTTCAAAAGGTTATTGCAATATGGGCTTACTACTTATACTACTAATACAACTACTACTCTTATTCAGTTATATGCATCCCTCTGTTTTCAGGGTTTGATTTTCTAGCAATTTGCACGTTTTGAATTCACCCTCACCATTTCAATTATATGGCTAAAAAGCATGAGTACAGAATAGAAAAGAATCACAAGCACAAAACCAATGCAAAAGCAGCTAGTGTTAAATTACGTTTCTTTGTTTTTTGTCTGGCATTGCATACTTCTTGGCGCCTTCGCTCTGATTTTCGCGTTTGTTATTCGTTTTTTTTTATTCATTTGGTGTAAGGGTCACGTAAAAAATTAGTGACCACCCGCTGTTTGTTTTACTTTTTTTTCTATCCGGGCGTTTTTTTTTTTTTATTTTTGTTGGTACCACCCAAAGCGTCAGTTCAATATGCGTTTTTGGCACGCCCAATAATAGAATTCTATTCATTAGATCAAACTTCAATTTCTGAGTAAATTGTTTGCACACGTTCAATGCAAACTTTAAGCGTGATAAATGAATTGAATTGTGAAAGGACCCTATTCCTATAGCTGCTGCTGCTGTCAAACAATTAACTTCTGCCTTTTTACTAAAATTTTTTTATTGAAATGTATTTTCAACCACCGTACACGCGCCTCAAGCCCGACCAAACTGAACCTCAGCTCTGAAATATTTCATAAAGAAGTTAGTAAATAATGTTAGGGATACCAATTCGTAGGTAGCTACTATAGGTCCGCATCCCTTGAAGACTGGCCACAGTAGCTACGTTTTTATCTATATTTATTTTTTTTTTTTGTTGACAGCTTCCATAATAACGAAAATAAAATCAAAACATACAAAAAAAAAAAAAAAAATAAAATAAAAACCTAATAATTGAGTCATAATCAATAGATATGAACGCAACTAGGTACTAATGCATATTATGAGCATTACTGGATTTTTCTCATTTCGCTGACAGGCACTGCCATAAATTGTCAATCAAAGTCGTAATTCTTTATAATTTCTGGTCATATTCGGAACATGAGGCAAAGTACAGGAAAACCCAATCAACGTCAGTCTCCGTCTAAAACTTTGACGTTTGCATTGTCGCCTCTTTAAGCCAAGAGTACGAGCCACAGTCAGTGACAGAGCCAAAGGAAAGGTTTGAGCTCCGTAGCCAATTTGTCGGGATTTTTGGTACCAGATAAGCGGCTTACTTGGGTTATAAATGGAAATTGCAGCCAAGACGCGTTCCTGTTTATATAAGATGATGACAATGTCGACAAAAGACCGAAGGTTTCAAAAGCCATTGATGACGTTGCATGCATGCGATTTGAAAAACCAGATTAATAACATCGATTGTACACACACCGGTGTGGGGGCTAAATAAAATATAAGAAAAAAAAATGAAAGAATGAAAACAGAAAGAAAAAAAATAAAGATAAGTATCGATAAAGTGAAGGAAAACTTAAATATTTTTTTTCTACACAACTCGATAATTGGCTCACGTTCCAGGTAAATACTCAGCGTATAGGAGAATGCGTTCAATAGCTCTGAGATTGAAACATTGGAGTTCCTCCTTATGTGCTTGTTAGTGTGTGCACCTCTGTATATGTGTGTGTGTGTGTGTAATGTGTTTGAATGAGTTTAAATGTTAGTGAGCCTGTAGGTGTAGATTCTGCAGATTTTAATTAAAAATTTTCTCTGTGCATTTGCCATTCGATTTTAACAAAAGCCAAAGTGCAGACAGAGTATTGAGCGCCACATGTGAATTTTGAATTGGAGTAGCAAAGGATAACAGTAAAAAAACAGAAAAAATAAAAGATTGAAATAAAGCAAGCAGAAAATATATTTATAAAAAAAAAATATTAGGACTTTAAAATGAGACTCTAAAAGTTAATAAATAATTGAAATAATATAATATACATTACTTTCTTAGATAATATAAAATTTTGAAAATTTAAATTTAAAGATAATACCATTTTTATATACAGTGTATATCGGTTATAAGATGCACAGTTTATATGCAAATATTGCTTAAATGCAAAACTGTGATATTTTTAAATATCATAAAACTATTTAGCACTAAGTTTAGCCTCATAAATACAAAAAATTGCTTATAAGAAATTATTGTGTATAAAAAAATATAAAATCGTTCATTTGGAACCAGTTCATATAAATTTAATCGGTTTTATGAAAATTATAAGCTATAGGACAGACATATTAAAATATAAAATATAATAATCATTTTTATACTGCGTATTTGCATATAACTCATGATTGCTTAAAAGAAAATATCGAATTTATGCAAAAAAATTTCTGCATAAGCGGTATATACTGTACTGTTTTAATTCCGATAAACGTTTCATTTCTAATTAGACATTTTACTTATACTGAAACAAAGTTTGTAGGCAAAATTTGATTCAGTTTGAATCTTTATTAAGGCAACTTCAAGTTGCAAACAATTGTATTAATTAAACATTATCTAAACTAATCCACTTTGGGTTCTCATTCATCAGTGTTGGTCATCAAAATAAATAGAAACGCTACCCTCTTCATTTATACAAAATTAAAGTTTTATCACCAACTTGGGAGCAGCACATCCACAGCCACAGACACAGACCCAACCCCACATACACACAACCGAATCAATGGACACCAGCATCGATCCGACCCTTACTCACTGAAAAACTGAATGACCAATGACCAGTTAAACAGGCTCAGCTAAATTAAGAAATTAGTACCAAATAGAAAACAAATTAGGAAAGGGTCCATTCCAGCAAACGGCAAGTAGCCAGCAGCCTGCTTGTCCAACACAAACCTGCAAAGTTATACACGTAAATGGCAGGCCCACGCACATGCACAAGCACAAGAACAAGCACACGCACACGCACACGCACACATACAATTACACACGCGCACAGACACAGCTCGACCATGAAATGAAAATCAAAGTGATGGTCAGTTTATGATGGTCTAGCAGAGAATCGTCCGTCCACTGGCTCATTGGTGCAGCCCGCACGTCATGGGACTGATAAGACAACAACGTCGAATCTCAATACTCAATACTCGATACAGCTGCCATAAAAGTTGACCAGACCAGGCATGCAGGAAATAAAGAAAATTTGCTGCTTGATTGCTGAGTCTGAATCCAAATACGAATCCGAATCTTCCCCAAACCAACTCTAACCCCTGACCAAATTCAATGCTCGACTGTCAATTGTCAATCATGATGATTTCTACTCTGTCGCGGCGCTTGGGCTATAATTTAACTATACAGCTTTTCTCCCCATAAATTCTTCAACACATACATACATATATCTATCTGTATATATATACATAAATATACATATGGTATATAACTACATACATACTACACATATACATATACATAGTATACATATATCGATAATGAAATGTTCATGTGTCGTATAGTTTTTTCAACTTCTGGCTGCCTCGGCAAAAATCAAATGTGTTTAGCTGATTGCTTGGGGACCTGATGTGTGTCCGTATTTACACTAGTAAATGTGTATCTGTGTGTGTATATATATATATATATATATATATATATATATATACATATATATGTGGCAATGACTAAAGCAAATTTTAGTGCTGATGCTGCATGTAATTTCATTGATTAACCTTCTATGCTGATATTCTGCATAATTTCGTGTGCGACAAGTTGTCAAAAATTGGGTTAGGCATGCGTTGAATCTCCTGAGAGATTGGGTGAAATTAGATGAGCTTTAATGAGTATTATATATTTAATGAGTATTATATAAAGCTTTAGTTGATGTTAACACCACACCAAAAATAAATTTAACTAGTGTATAATATAGTAGTTTTACTGTTTCTTTTGTCCCCTCTTTGTAGCAATTATTCAGATTTTCTTTTTTATGAAATCAATTAAATAAATAAAATTTCTTTTTATAATTCTATTTTTTTGTACTGGAATGTCAGCTTTTTCCAGTTGTTTCACTTAATATTGCCTTATTATGCCATAAAACACCCTAAACGATAACACAAAACCTACAGAAATAAATGAACCTTCTCTGCTTACTTATTAGATATTGATTTGATTAGCTGCTATTATTTCGAGCTTATAAGAAAATAGAGATATATTTATACATGGAAATTTTTTTTGTAAACCCTTTAATCGACAACAAAAGAAATGTCATAATAAATTTTGATCAAATTCATTGGTAAACATGACAAATTATAGGCAGTGTCCAAGAAATAATAAATCAAGAAATCAAATGTGAACTGAGCCCATGAGAAATTAGCTTGACAGCAATTAGAAATCATTTAATTGCAGCAACAAAGTCATAAAGTATATTTAATATAATTAGGGTTGAAGATCTAAGCAACAGTTCATCAATAATAATAATAATCATCATCATCGTCATCATCATCATCATCATCACGTTTGATACCAACAGAAATTTACATGAATTAGCCATAAATCAATGGGAAAAATCATTCGCATAGGGGCAGACAATTAACATGGGGCGTGAATTTGAAGTTGATTGCTTATAGCAAAAGAGCTGTTAACTTGAAGCACTTTAACACTTTTAAAGTCTAAAAATCGATAGGCAACAGAAGTTACCGAATATCAGAATGCAATTTGCTAAGCCAACACCTTTCTCTACAACCTCTATACTGCCGTCAACCCTTGCCCCTACCCCTGGCACAGCCACTGCCCCAGCCACACTTTTTGCTACATCTATCTATTTGTTGGCTGATTTTCAACAAAAATTCGTTGCTCTTGGCAAGAGCCATATTTCATTCGTTGCAAGTCAAATCGGACAAGCTAACAGACAGATGGACAAACAGTTGGAGCTGGCTATCAGCGCCAGTTGAAACTGTGGGAATAACTGGGAATAACTGAGAATAACTTCCAATAAAACAACAATGATATAGCAAACGGTGCATACCCGTATACTCGTAGATACGAGAACACTCGTACCACAAATACTCCTTGCCCCATACAAAAGTAATTTAACTCCACTTCAAAACTCTAACCAAACTCCAAATACGTGGCAAACAAGAGCAACAGCAGCAGCGCTTGCCTGTTGTCACTTACTTTCTGCTTCATATTTATATATATATATATATATATTTATATAGTATATATTGAAAATAAATATATTTTAATATATATATATGCGATATAAAAGTACTTATCCAATGCCTCTGCCTCTAGAGAGACCCAAACCGTTAAGCAAAAAGTCAAGAAAAATTGTGTTTATTTTTGTATATACAAGATATAATATAAAAGCAGCTAGGGACAGATTTTCGTTGAATGCTGCACATATATGTAAATTTATATATTTTTCCATCTTTCCATTTTTCCCCCATATTTATTTTTTTTTTTTTTTGCTGCAAAATGAGGCAACAAGGCTGGTATTTTTCATTTGGAGCCTATGCCTGCCTCACGTTATCTGCGGATGGGATTTGTAGTTGACGTGAAAATTGTCAAAGGGCGCTTAAAGTCTTTGCCTCTCCTGTTATTCTTGTACAAATTAAAGAAAATGTTATTTTTAGGCTTGACAGCAAAAGGATTGAAGTTGGGATTTGCCTTATATAGCACCTCAAAGTAAGGGCTTGGCACTGAATTTGACATGCTAATGGTTTGTTGGGGTGTCATTGAAAATGCAGTGAAAATTCTCGAGGAACGCCCTCGTATACAGTTACGACGTGGTAGGTTCTCACGCCTGACAGATGATGAGGAAGCAACAAAGCAAGAAAAATTATTGAGTAAAATATATAAAAAGAGACAAATAAAGATGAATTAAGCCGACTGATTCAATTACTTAACATTTTTCCTATTTTTTGGACTTAAAGTATTTACTTTAAAGGGAATTGTTAGACTAACCAATTCCCACAAAGTTATTTATAAATATTTAAATTTTGACATACACATAATAATAAATTATGAATGAAATGACCTTAACTGGTTGGTTGGGAAAATTTTGGTCTAGTTGCAAAATAACCATTTGGGGTTTTTCTACTCTTATGGGTATATATGTAATACGCGTATTTTTATTCGTAGCAAATGAACACTCACATTTCGCTGCTTTCAATGTCTTGCTTTTATGAGTATGTAGTTACTTTCAACATTCCACACGCCCCATACCAGCACGCACTTGTTTTATCGTTTGTACTATCACATTCCTTTCTTTCATAACAATGGGGCATTCGAGGGTCCAGGTCCAGGCAGTCGCAAAGCCAACACATTTTGGTGATTTACATTGATAAAGTTAATGGAATGGAATGCGTGTGCGCTTGCTGACTCGACTTCAATTCCGATTCTCGACGCCAACTCTGGCTCCAAATGTGACTCTGATTCCGGCTCAGAGCACGTATGGTGTATACTATATAGTATGGTATATGGAGTATAGAGTATGGGCTGGAATTTGCATTTCTTCCTAAAGTCACACGCCAAACGGAAGTTGTATACAAAGAGTTGCACTTAAAAGCAAGTCAGAAATGCTCCCATTCATGTCCAGAGTTTGCTTCTTACATGCACACATGCAATTTTTATGGCTTGTAAGCTGGCGGCCATTTCAAGAATCGAAATGGCTATGCTAAAAGCTCTTCCCTCCATCTTTCACATTGGCTGATATGGTGAAGTGTTATATTTTGAATGTGGTTATTCTTTCGGTTACTCTATACCGGAAATGAATGCGCCTAATCTAACAATTTTCGTGCTAATTTAGGTCAAATACGGATTTGCATAAATTTGCCGGTTACCGTTGCTGTTGCCGTTGTTGTTGCCACCTTATCAAAGTCCATTAGAGTCGCACGGCCCGACACAATTAGTTGTTGTTGGTATTGTGGCCCAGTCAAGGCTGAAAAATAATATTTTCTCGGCATTTAAGTCATACTGACACATGACAAATTCAACATGAAAATTCCAGCTCCCGCTTAAAAATAGGCACCCTCTCTCTCTCTCTCTCTCCCTCTCTTCTCATACATTCACACTCTATCTACGTACTCCATCCTCCACTAGCTGGGGCCGATGCCAAAAGTCATTAGCCTAAACACCCACCACTTGTGCCAAAGCGCTTCTGGAATGGAATCGCCAAATGGAATTTTGTCATAAATGTTGGTGTAGCGCTCTTATGTTATTGTTGCTGTTGTTGTTGTTGTTGTTGTTGTTGTTGTTGTTATTGCTGTTGTTGTTGCTGTTGTTGTTGCTCTTGTTTTCTACGTTGCTGGTACTAGTGACATATTTTCGTGCAAAATTTTCACGCTCATGCATATTTAAATCGGCCTAAATACGTACATATATGAAATTTTCGATAAATTATACGCCGGCTGCCTGATACACTATGCATTATATATAATATATAAATATACACAAATATATTGATGCGATACTAAATAGGTTTTCCTACTTTCTTTTACAAAAAATATATACATAGAGGCTTCCACTAACCAAAAAAATACGATGGATGTTATTTAAATGATAAATATAATTTGTGATGTTGGTACAGTATATATCGGTTATAAGACGCACTGCTTATTTGCAAATATTGATAAAAATGCAAAATTATGTTATTTTTAAACATCATAAAACTATTTAGAACTAAATTTAGTCCATAAATGCAAAAAAACATTCATATATATAAGTAAATCGTCCATTTGGAAACAGATCATATAAATTAAATCGGTTTTAAGCATATTATAAGGTGTAGAACATCAATGTCAAACTTTATAATCTCATTTTATATTTAATATTCTGTTTTTTTTTTTATTAATAGCTTCTTAACCTACGGCTTATTGTATAATAATCATTTAAATACAACTTATTTGCATTAAACTCATTATTGCTTAAAACGAAAAATCGAATATATGCAAAAATGTTTGTGCATTATAGGTTTTACATATAAGCGGTAAATACTGTATAAGTAATTATACCCACAGGTAGAGTATTTGAATGTTATGGCTGGTATTTTGATGTTCGTCCTATCAGTAAAACTTTCATATAAAATGCGCTTTCTAAATAAGTCCCGTATATTAAAAATGACTCTAGGATAGCAAACACGAAATGCTACAGCAGCTGAAAGAGCAATATGCTTAAATATATATATGTATATAGAAATTTGCACTTCTACTGCTGTCCACATCAATCAAATGTCATGGAACATTTAAAGCAAGCATTTTCTTACGCTATTATTGGAGTCAGATATTTTGGGCGTTTCCCTGGCACAGGACGTTCCCCGACCAACTGGTGATTGTAAGTGCAAAGTTGCGTGCCAGACAGTCAGGGTACACGCCTTGTTCTCTGCCAGTCGTTCGCATCAAAGGTGTAAAAAGGGGCGTGGTCATTGGCACGAGCCCAAACGTTCAGGCCATGGGGCGTCCAGTCGGCAATTTGCTTTAAATTGTTGCCATTTGTTTGCATGGCGCTTAGCACAGCGCCAAGTTGCATAATAATTCTTTTGTTTAAACTGCTTTAACGTATTGTACAAATTATGAAAATTGCTATGGGACAAATTGGTGTAGGGTCTGAGGTTTTGTTACCAACTATGTTTTACATATACATTCATAAATGTATGTAAATAATTGCATCAGTAACTTTGAAGTACAATTATTTTGAAATTAAATTAAAATAAAATATGACAACTTTTTTGCAATTTTTATATAATGTGCCACAAGTTCTGCATACTTAAAAAACACATTATGAAAAGATAACTGTAACTTATGTCTACAGCTACAACAAACCAAATTCGGCTGTAACCCTGATGTATGAAATGTATTAACTATTCTCCATATTCCTTTACCAATACAATCATAAAATGCTTATATATCGAAAAAAAAAAGTACAGTTAACTCTAAAATGCCCTAAACAGCATTTAAATCGGATATTGCTGCCTAGATTTCAGTATATATTAATCTTGTATAAAGTTTATACTAACTAAGCTCCTAAGAGTTAGTAAAACTAAACTTAATGATTTATTGCCTCCCGAACGAATCTTCTTTTTCTATTGCTTAGTTCAATTTACGATCTTTTCTTCTAATGGAAGTAAAGCAATATTTAAACTTAAAACCAGTATAAATACAAGAGTGTATACACTTGTATTAAAGAATATAAACCTAAAAAGTCTTGCAAGTATTTTATAGTAGTAAAAGCCACGTTTACATTGTCAGTTGAATGCACCCATTTATGAGAAGTTTAACTGTGCTGACCTGCTGTTGGTTCTGGTTTTGGGTTTGTGCTTTGGTTTGCTTTAGCTTTTGCTATGGCTATACCTGCTGCTTGTGACCTACTGCAGGGGTCCCAAATACAATTTCATTTCTCAATTTTTTATATGCACATTAAGGCTCTTTTTACATTTCAATTTCCAAAGCGAAGCAGCCGGCAAGCTGCCACCTGCGCTGTAAACATATAAAAATTAATATTTTACAAGTAGTCGAAAAAAATTCTGAAGAATTCAACTGCAGCCTAGACGAGGTCGGCAGCTTTGTTATGATGCCAGCCCAGAAGCAGTTGAAGTAGCTAAAAGAAGTGCAAGGCACATGCTGCAAAAAGTGAAGAAGCACTCAGTGTAAATCCGTATGAATTGCTTAAAAATGCATGAAAAGTCAGTGTGCTGGAAAACTAGGTGAATTCTGCCACAATGTAAGAGTAAAAAACGAAATTTTTTTTTTTAATTTAAGTTATAAATTACATGAACGCCTCTCCCTATTTTGTATTGTTTTTTTTTACATATCCTGGCGCTAGTCATATGTGCCCACCAACAACGTTTCTGACATTGTTTGTACCATATTTGTGCAATCATCCCAACCAAACACCACAAACAAAAACAAGTAAGACATCTGTAGTCGAGTGTACCCGACTACGAGAGCCCCTTTGCCTACATACACAGCTATACACACACATACTCACACATACACACATTTCTGCACGTACTTTAAGTCATTGCGCGCGGCCTTTTAGCACCTTGCGCTCTATTGCGCGAAACTTAAAGTTGTATACCTTCCGTGTTTATTATGTAATCTTAACGAAATTCACAACGTAGATTAAGAATGGTACAATTATTATGTGTGCCAAATAGAAATTCAATCTGTTAAAAATTGTGCTTGTCAGGGGACGAAATTCAAAAATCAATAACAAATTCGTATAGAGTACAAAAATAGCGAATCCAGGTTAACAATTTGGTGGCTCTAGCTCTTATAGTCTCTGAGTAAGAGGCTTTCGTACGGACGGGTACACAGACGGACAGACAGCCGGACAGGCAGACGGAAATGCTTAGATCTATTCGTATTGTCGTCCTGATAGAATTTATATACTTTATGGAGTCTCCGATGATTATTTATACCTGTTACATACTTTTCGATTTTGCACATTTCCATTAGCTCCGCTTTGCTCTTTTTTATGGAAAAGGGGCTACAAAATATATAAACAAAAAAAATTTTAAATCACGTAAATTCAATTTAGAAAAGTTCTCACGCATCACATACGAGTACAAGTATAGTTATATAGTGATATATAAATATATAGGCATACGTATACACCTGTGGTTAGAATCACGTCTATATCTTTAACAAAAGAAGGTGTCCCTAAAACGTGGGCATAACAATGGACAAAAGACTCTAAGGCGTCTCGCGGTGCAGCTTCAGCTTCGAACAATGAGAAAAAACCATATAACAAAGACCAAAAAAAAAAAAAAAAATTTCTTGTTTTCCATTTCTATTCTATTCTTTTGTAATCAAATAATCAAGGTTATGGAGAAGTTTCCTCAAGTTGCACGCTGCTTTGTCTGTTTGCTACTTCTGGTTAAAAATGGGTTTGACATTATCTATGGCTAAAGTGTTGGCCCACAGTGCCACAAAGGCCCTCGCAACTTGCGTCTATACAAAACTATCGAGTTAAACACACGTTGATCTTTTGTAGAATCGTGTTATAAAATTGAATTACACGCACATGCCTTGTACACAATGGCTCAGCGCACAAATAGCATGCTAATAATAAAATTTGCCATAAAAAAGAGCAAAGAGGAGCTAATGGCAATGTGAAAGATCAAAAAGTATGTACCACATAGAAGTAATCATCGGAGACCCCTTAAAGTATATATTTTCTTGATCAGGACGACAAGACGAGTTGATCTAGCCATGTCCATCTGTCCGTCTGTCCGTCCGTCCATATGAACTCCTATTTCTCAGAGACTATAGAGCTAGAGTAACTAAATTTGAAATCTAGATATGCTCGTAAGCTAGACCAGTTTGTTTTAGATTTTTAAATTTCCTCCCCTAACCACCGCAATTCGAAAAAAAGGATTATTAAGCACAATTTTTAACGGATTGGATTTCTTTCTACGTATTTTTTAGAGAGAATTTCGGTAAATTTGGACAATAACCACGGAAGTTATACAACATTAAGTATAGCACTATAGAACGCGGGGGGCTAAAAGGCGCGCGGAATGGCTAAGTACGTGTAGAACTGTGTGTATGTGTGCGTATGTGTGTGTATGGCTGTGTATGTAGGCAAAGGGGCTCTCGTAGCCGGGTACACTCGACTACAGATTTCTGACTTGTTTATTATAATTTATTATATATATGTATAATTTCTCTGAGCATCAACTGGAGATAAGGCCAACTTAAACATTTATAGAGATATTTGACAAAAAAAAAAAAACAAGTAATTTTCTTTCATTATAATGAGACTATTTAGCCTATTTACAATATAAACTGCATGGTACGAGCACATTTAATTGTCAAAGAAATAAGCTGTATTGCATTTCACAACTGTTGCAAAATCATAGCAACCATTAAGATACCCCTATATAAACAATAACACCTACGAACTAGAGAGACTGAAGTTGATACAAGTATGTTCAGTATTCACTCGTTTTCAGAACAATTAATCGACAATTTTACAGCAGGCTTTAGCCTGGTAAACGAAGGGCGCTTTTAGAGGTAGTGGGAGTTATAAGAGTTCAGTACTGTGACTATAACTATGGAAGGTTGTTAACTCTGACAACACATTTGGACAAATCCGTTTTGGCCTAAGGACAACAACAAATAACTTACATATATACAGTATGCTGAACAAGTCCCAAAGGCAAAACATGAAAAACACATGCTAGGAAAAATAAAAAATCAGGTCAGGTCCAACAGGAGAGCTATGGCCCAATGCAGTGGTAATCGTTAGAAAATTCGAACATATTTGACAGAGCGCAAAAGTAAACAGGACATTGGCAGGGGGTTGATTTGGTAGTGGGGCTAAAATCTGTTTCAACCTCGTTTCGTTCTGGACCCTGTTTTATTCGGTACTATTCTGTGCTGTCAGCAGGCGATGAGTGAGAAATGAGCAAAGCAGATCCTAACAGCCAACACATCCAACAGTTTGTTGAGCGATAAAGCAATTAGAAGCAAAATGGGATTTTACATTTGAAACGCTGCTACAATGACGCTCTGGCAACAACAATAAAATGTCAGGACAATGCTGCCGAGGGGCAGGGCAGTTTAGGGGTAAGTATGAACGTATATGGGATGCAAGGTATGACGTAACTACACAACATTGTTTACACAAAAAGGATTTTAGACGCGCTCTTTAAGTTTCAACAATGACAGACAGGAGACGGAGATGAAACTCCCTTAACTGACCTACTTCAGCAGCTTTCGGCTTTGGTGTTGTGCAGGATACAGGATGCAGTATTGAGAATCCAGGCTTCGTCAAGGAGCTGCATTGCCATGCATTTGGCACAGCTTGAAGTGTTAAGCCGCAAATAAGGACTGTATACTGAGAGTTGAAGATGCGAGATTGCCTTGCATCAAGAAAGAAAAATTCGCTTCGTTGCGCGGAAAGTTTTCATATTTGTTCGCCTCGTCGAACTTTGAGATGTGCACAGCTTGTATTGAGTGTATTCCTGTGTATATATATTCCTGTATATATATATATATATGTGCATGTGTGTGTGTGTGTATAAATAAGACAGCCAATTTCTGTAGAGACGAAAGTGTTATATACCATAAAAAGAAATGAAATCCCAAAAGCATTTCATTTAACGCTACAGCTAAAGGAAAAGAAATCCTCTTAGCACAGCTCTACTGCGATAGGGGATATGAAATTATGAACTTGAAATGTCAACCAAGCTGACGAATATTTCAGATAGAAAGCATAAAAAAACACACACAGTCACAAGTTTTGAAAGCATTTCGTTTATCTCATGCATTGCAATAAGTCCTGTTTGCATAATTATTATTAAACGATGGTTAATATTAAGAATAGTATACATATATATAAACTAAAAGGAAAAAGTATGAAAGAGAAAAGTTAAACAAAAGAATCCTTTTGAATTGAAATAAGAATAGAGAAATTTAAGTACACATTTGACAATATGTATAAAGGTACATTCGTTGTTAAATTAAATATAGTATAAAAGATTTTCTTTCTATTATGTAAATTTTGAAACTCGCTTAGGACAGCTGTTACTTATTCAGAGCAGTAGAGAAGTAACAGTCAAGCTTGAAGCTTGTCATAAGTAAACTTCTTAGAGCCAAGCCGTTGCTAATTCATATAACCCACTCTCTAATGTCAACTGCAGCCACTTAATAACTGTAATTTTTATTTCGCTGCAAGTAACAACTAACAAACAATAGTCTACCAACCACTCAAGCAAGCAAGCAAGCAACCAGCCAGGCAACCAACTAACAAAGATCCCTAATCTCGAATAAATCCAGCGTTGGGTTCAGACGCTGCTTTGCCAGACATTGTTGTTGGACGTTAAATTATTCGCACATATGCAAAGTTGGCAAAAAAGTGCGAGACGTGACGATACGACAGGAGACGAGGTAAACCCTACGAAGGGACATGACCAGAAAAAGCAAAAGCAACAGCAACGGCAACACCAACAATAATAATAACAACAACAACAGCAACATCATCAGCAGCAACAACAGCATTAAATGAAAGGATAGCCAACACAAAGCAGACAAACGGCAGTGAGTACTCGCACAGTCCACACTGACAATGACTGTGCAAATTTGGTGCAGATAAGCAGAGTCCGAGAACTGCCAGCAGCCCAAAACTAATGCGCGCTGACATGCAAAAAAGGGTAGATGAGTGACAGGGTACTGAACAGGCTCAACAAGAGAACAAAGGGCAATCTCTGTTTGTGCCCCTCCCTCACTCTCTATGTAGACATGTATATACATATATATATATATATATATATATATACATATATACCTATCGCTATCTATATTTTTAGCTCTCTTTCTCACTCTCTCTCGGTCTGTCTCTCTTCCTCTGTGGCTCTCTGTGCCTCTTGCCATCTGCTTGTGTTAAATGCTGTGACAATTGCTATAATTGTCAACTGTCAAATGGCATTAACAATTTTTTTTTTCTCTTTTTTTGTTGTTTCTGCTGCTATTGCTCTTTGAACTTGCCCGCGTGCTCAATTGTGTGCGTAGGTGTGGAAATGTGTAAATGAAAGCGCACAATGTGAGTGAGTTAAAAGGATTTAGGAGTAGGGGCAACAAGAATTGCAAAAAGGGTAAGCCAATGTCTAAGGCGCAGCTGGTTGAACATTTGCTGTTTTGATTCTATCAATGAGATTAAAGAGTATTTGGAAAATTGGATTCTTTCTTGACGTCTGTGATCTGTATACCCTATTCTTAGTATGTCTGTCTGAGCTGTGCTAACACTAATACTTACCTCAGTTTATAAATATTTCGATTTGTCTATTATTTATATATATATATATATATATATATATAGATCCAATACCATATTGTCTTTACATTCTCCAAAAAAATAAAGTTAAATAAAATATTTGTTGGAAAAGGCTGTGTTGCATTTCGTTCTCAATCTTAAAAACTATTTTAAAGCTTGGGAGTAATTTTTTGGAGCTAGTATATGAAAAGAAGCTCTTAAGTTAAATATATAAAATGAATAAAATACATAATATAATACAGTAAAACATCAAAATAATGTTTTTCATAAAGGATATAAATTTCTTGTAACTTGGAAGAAGCACGAAAAATTCTTTATGAAATAGAGAGAAAAATCAAGAAATGAATGTAATAACAAGTAACAAATCTGTAGTCGACTGTACCCGACTACGATAGCCCCTTTGCCTACATATACAGCCATTCACACATATACTCATACATACACACAGTACGTACTTAGCCATTGCGCGCGCCTTTTAGCCCCCCGTAATCTATAGCGCGAAACATAATTTTGTATAACTTTCGTGTTTAATCTTAACGCAATTTACAACGTAGATCAAGAATGTTTTATTTATTATTTGTGTTAAAAAGAAATTTGTTCGAATGAAACTTGTGCCTTATAATCGATTTTTTCGTATTGCGGGGCTTAGAGGAGGAAATTCTAAAGTCTAAAACAAACTCGTTTAGCGTATGAAAATAACGAATCTAGTTTTAAAATTTGGTTGGTCTAGCGCTTATAGTCTCTGTGAAACACGTGTTCATACAGACAGACGGACGGACGCACAGACGGTCAGATGGACATGGCTAGATCGACTCGTCTTGTTGTCCTGATCAAGAATATATATACTTTATGGAGTCTCCGATGATTATACCTGTTATATACTTTTGGATTTTGCACATTTCCATTAGCCCCGCTTTGCACTTTTTTATGGCATAGGGGCTAAAAACTTTATGTGCTGTATTGTTAATGTAAGCATAGGTAAATTTTCATCGCAAAGGAAAACTTATAAAATCTTAAAACCATAACAAATCGGTGCAACAAATTTGTGTTTCAAGTTCACCAAATATAACCATCTAATATTTGCTTTAATATATTTGTACATATATTAGAAAGTATAAAGAATTTCCAATACAAAGGTTTGTATATATACCAAATAAAGTTACAATAACTTCAATAGATAGTTTTGCAAAATTTGTAGCCTGAAATCACAGACTCTTCAACTTTTAGTTAAACTTTTCGTAATTCCAAACCAAGCAATCATCGTCAAGCTTCAAGCTCCAAGCGCGTGATGACAGTTTTTGCCAGCCACTAAATGTCAAACTTTGTGACATGTCTAAGGGGAAGTGAGCAGCCACAACTACAGCAAAGGCAAAAATACATATATATATATATATATATATATATATATATATATATGTATACGTGTGTGTGTGTGTGTGTGTGTGTATGTATATATATATACAGCTCCTGACATTTCCCGACTCATATGTGACATTCAAGTGTCATCAAAAAGTGAACGCGTTGGTTTGCATTTTTATGAGAATGAGAATGAGAATGAGAATGAGAATGAGAATGAGAATGAGAATGACAAAGAGAAGCTATGCAATGACTTCAGTGATTTTTTTGAAAAAATAAAGAAGAGCGAAACAAAAGATTTTGCATAATTAAATTTTGTGGTACAGGCAAACTGAAAAAAAAAGTTGCTGTTAGCACAAGTATCTATCAGATACACGACTGCACAGATACAAAGATCTGTGGCGCCTGAAAATCAGCATAAAATAATTGAAAATGTGTGCTCGCGGATCTATTTGAATAAACGCAATTTGAATGCAAAAGCACGAAGTGCAAACAAGAAAAGAGTTTGGTTCCGTACAGTATGCCAACACACAGGACACAACTCACAGGACCTTTTGTCTGTCGTTGATGGATGGCATGAAAGTGAATCAGATTAGAAAACGCTAATGTAGACAACGGCTGTTAAAAGGGTTGCCTGCTTAAATGTTCAAATGTTTTTTATATGTTAAAAATAAAGTATAAAAACTATAATAACAACTCAAGTATAAAATATTGAAAAAAAAAAAACATTTTCTTATTTTCTTAAATAAAATTGTCGTCAAATCAATATTCTTTGTGTGTCACAAGTTTCATTACAATACAATGATTTGCCATTTGTCAAACGCATTAGGAACCCACATATAGTATGTCAAGTCTCCAGTAGTCAAAATAAGGAACCATTGCCATAATTGAAATGTCAAATCCATGCTAATGACAAGTGTAAAGTAAAAGCAGAGAACTCCCAAAACTAAAAACTCAACCAAAATTAATAAATGACACAGATTTTAATACTTTATTTAAATAGAAAAAAAAGAAAAGAAGTAAAAAGTAAGCAATAACCAAATACAATTCGGAGCAGCATCAGCAGCACTTAAGAGTCAAAGCTGTTATAAAAACACAAGTGACAAGTGTGGCAGACATATGTGAATGGAATGGGGAAATATTTGGTATGGGAATGGTAATACTTAAATACTATATGCATATGGAACGACCCGCACAGGCCGCAGACATCGAAATCTGAAATGTGGTAGGCAGACAGAATCAACCGCACACTGGAATTTTGACACATTTGACAGTCGAGCCGAGAGGCACTTGGTAAGCAGCCATTTGATAGCCTCATTAGTGATGAGCAGCAGGAAGAGCACCAAATAAGCAAAAGAGTAGCTGTCAAAGTGCTTTAGAGGCTCCTTAGTCTCCTTGCGTAACTTAAAACCAAAGGGATATCGACCGTAACGCATGAGAATTTGACACTTGCTCCGAATGTAAAGGCCTCCCGTACATGTCCATGTCCATGTCCACATCCACATCCACATACTGATACTTTACCCACATAAAGTTCCATAAATATTCAACGCAGGACATCAAAACATACCTAATAGGCGTCGCCCCGAATAAACTAAAACACGCCAGCTGGCTCCAGGGAAACACCACAAACTGGGCAGGACCCAGAACTGCCCCAAACCATTTAGTCATATTGAAACATTAAAAGAGTCAACACCCATGACTTAAGTAACAAAACTTGACCGTATATTTATAGCAAGCATAGTAAATAAGTTAAGGAGGTTGTTATAACCACAACCAAAACCAGAACTGAAATTAGAATTGGGGCTAGAGACAAGCATATAGAAAATAATTAACAACACTACTTGATGTGTATTTCAATATGAATATAAGAAAATCTTTAAATATTCTTATTGATCTGATCTTACTTTTCTAGAGATCAGCTTATTATATGTTATATAAATATCAATGTAAATTTTTTAAATATTTTGAATAAACTTAAATTGATTTATGTTTATTCTTGAATATGATTTATTCACTTGATTTATATAACATTTTGTACACTACACATCCTGCAGAATATTCAGAGGCTAAAGCCTTTGTGTATGTAATACGATCACTGTTATTGATATACTAGATACTCACATATGCTTCTTCATTGAAGAAAAAAAAAATAACTGAGTCCTTTGCAATCTGTAGTATTTCTCACAATCTTAACTGCTCCCGCAAGCGTTCGGAGCACACCAATACCCCAAGCAGCCATAAAAATGTCAAACAATTTCTATGTATTCATAAACACATGTGAGTCGAGCTGAAGACCCAAGTGTACCCAAGTCAAAAGCCCAAGCACACTATCACACCACCATTCCACATCGATACGACCGACCACAGAGTCCACATAGTTCATTTTCCAGTATGTCTATTTAAAAAGCGGACATACATAGTTTATATTATATGGGTAGAGTACATAAGTTAAACATCCCAGGCCCGAATAGTGTCGTTGGTTCTGTCCATATGTGCATTTAACATGCAAACTACAATCCAAGGAAGGACTTTTACTGGCTGTTAACGTTAAGGCTGAGAAGGCAACGTTCAAATTTCCGGTCAAGCAAGCGAATCCTTACTAGCAACCGACAAACGTTTCATATTTTTTGGTTTCTTTTGCTTAACGCCCACAAAATTTCTGCTAAATTAAATTATAAATACGGCAAAAAGTCGCTACTCGTACACAAATAAAGTGGCCAAAGGCGGTCAAAGACTGGACAGGAAGGCACATGGAAAGCACTTGGAAGGGATGTATGAAACGACGATACCATTATGATTCATGACAACGTCTGGACGCGCCTCTCATTCTCCTAAAAAATACTGATTGTTAATAGTGTTGCTGTTGTTGTTGTTGTTGTTGTTGTTGTTGTTGTTAGTTAAAGCTCGACATATTCATTGTTGTTGTTGGTGTTGTTGGTTTTGCTGATGTTCTTTAGTTGGATATCCTCGTATCTGGATATCAGAGTATCTGCTTACAAAGTGCGTGTCAAATTCAAAAGCGAGTTATTCAATCCATTTATACAGTCTGCATAGTTTTCTTCTTTATTTTTTTAGTGGGCGGCGTTAGCCTGTGACATCCTTTATCCTGTTTTCTAGCATATTTTGTTGTTTGCATGTTCAAATTTTTTGGACAGATTTGGGTTAGCGATAGGCTTGTCATGTATTGGGCGAGAGTTCAGATATTTATTATGGATTGATGAGGGTTTTCATACTTTAAATATTTCAAAAATTTCTTCCTAAAATATAAATTTTAAATCTTTTTATTTAAACTAATTTTAAGTAAATTAATATTAACCATTTTTAATTTATTGTTTTATTTTTTATGTTTTCTTAAAAAAATATTAATAATATGAACTACCCTTTAGTGTTTATTATATATAACGTATAATGACTTCTTTTCGTTTAAAGATTCACGATAATTCGTCAGATCGAAAGCAACAACTAAACTGCTTTATATATTACCAATATTGACAAACCAAGCAAGTTTAAATAAAGGAAAAGCAAAATACAGTAAAAAAAACAAAAAGTAACAAAATCGTTATCCTTAACTGTGGTAACCATCTACGAAATCTATTAACTGGCACTCTTGAAGCGTGAAAAGGCGCCGCTGCTACTAGAAAGGACTAGTAAGGACTCCTCGATGAGCAGACGAGCCAAAAAGCGAAGTGAAATAAAAGAAAACAAAACATAGGAGCAACAGAGGAGTAGAGCTAGCGGACCACATCATTTCATAACACTTCCGGTTCATATAATCTATTTAACCCAAATTTAAGCGTGCCGTGCGTTTGTTCAGTGTTTAATCAATTGTAAAGCAATTTTCGCAATGTTTTTTCTTTTAAACGACAGCAACAAGAGGCAGTTCGAAATTGCAGTGGGAGTGGGTATGGGAATGGGCTTGGGAATGGTATTCTGTTAGGTATTGGGATTGGTATTGGTATTAGGATTTGGATTGCGATTGCGATTGCGATTGAGTTCGGCTTGGAGCATTGTTGCGACTTTTACGTTCATTTTCAAATATCCTTGAATGGTTTTCTCGCTTGCCTTGCTGCCCATCTATCTAACGACTTCTGCACCATTTCAATGGCAACTGTTTCACAGCTGATAAAAGTTGGCAGATCCAAGAAGAAGAAAATAGAGAGACTGTAAATGGTTCAAGTCAGAGTCAGAGTGTGAGTACGAGAACGAGTAGAAGTAGAATAACATGTATAAGTACCATGTTGTCGGGGGTGTACGAGTAGGTACCGGATTTTAGCGGCGTGTCTAATCGTCTGCGTAATTGACCTGCCACAGTGCGTGATCCTGATCCCATTTTTGCTGCATTCTGACATCCTTAGCATTCGCTCCTTTTGGAGTGTATGCCAAAAATATTTTTGCAGCTGTCCCAAAATCCCTCCTCCCCTTACTCCTGACACCTAAATGTACTACCGCAAAATTTTCAATTAACTTTGTTAAAGGTTAACCATTTGGTCGCCCCCTGTTGAATACCCTTGTTTAATTTGATTAATTACTGCAAAAATTGTTCTCTTTCGTCGTTAGATTTGTACGTGTTTTTGTGTATGTGTGTGTATATATATTTATGTATATACTTGTATATAAATATATATATTTATATGTTTGTGTGTGTGTGTGTGTGTGTGTGGGTGTGAAATTGAAATGAATGAGGTTTTTCTAGGTGTCATTTGAATGTTAATTGTGTTGAAGGATTATAGCTAAAGGGTGGCAATGTGTTAGCTCTCACATAATCTTTGAATGGAAAACAAAGTAATCGTTGAATTATTTCTCAGGTATATGTAAACGGCCCCCATTCATATCCTTAACCCAATTAAAATGGGTAAGACTAATTTATTTATTATATTTCTTGCAATTCTATATAAAAGACACTAATAAGTATTTCCGAATTTACGAAACATGTATACCTATACAGTATAATATTCTGTTTTTTTAGCCACTTTGCCTTTTTGTAAAAAAAGAGCAAAGCGGAGCTATTGGAAATATGCAAAATCCAAAAGTATGTAACACATAGAAATAATCATCAGAGACCCCATAAAGTATATATATTCTGAATCAGGACGACAAGACGAGTTGATCTAGCCCTGTCCGTCTGTCTGTCCCTCCGTCCGTCCGTCCGTATGAACGCCTGTTTCTCAGAGACTATAAGAGCTAGAGCAACCAAACTTGAAAATAGTTATGTTCGTACGCTGTACAAGTTTGTTTTTATTTTTCAATTTCCTCCCCTGACCCCCGCAATTTGAAAAAATCGATTATTAAGCACAATTTTCAACCGATCAAATTTATTTTTGGCACACATCATAATAAGACCACTCTTGATCCTGGTAAGATTGATCTTGGGTAAGATTGATCAAAAATCTCGGAAGTTATACATTATCAAAATGTAGTAGTGCGCGCAAAATAAGAGCTAGAGCAAATTTGGAACGTAGATTTGTTATGTTCGTACGCTATACGAGTTTGTTTTAGATTTTCGAATTTCCTCCTCTGACCCCCGTACACATATTGAGTAGACCATTCTTCATCCACGTTAAGAATTTCGTTAAAATTTAACAATAAACACGGAAGTTATACAACATTAAGTACTGCGCTATAGAGCGTGGGGGGCTAAAAGGCGCGCGCAATGGCTAAGTACGTGCAGAACTGTGTGTATGGATGAGTATGTGTGTGTATGGCTGTATATGTAGGCAAAGGGGCTCTCGTCGTCGGGTACACTCGACTACAGACTTCTTACTTGTTTTTATACTACGTATTTGCATATAACTCATGATTGCTTAAAAGGAAATATCGAATATATGCAAAAATTTTCTGCATTATAGGTTTTACACATAAAAATATATAAATAAATATATAAATATTGATATATATAGATGTTATATAGTTTTTACTGCCATTTGTTAATAATAAAATAATAAACGGAAAAGTTTTCTTTACTTCAAAAGAAATGTAGAAAAGTGGAATTGAGCACTCTATTCGCATCTTTGAAGCTTTTACCTAAGTGGTTTTAACAGCCTTAGATTTATGTATTTAGAATTCTCAAAATACTCACTTAGCATATACTACTCAAAGTGATGATAACTGCCGTTTGCCGTATGCCGTTTGCTGTTTGCATTTTGCCATTTTGCCGTTTGCCACTTGCCATTTGGTATTCTCCCCTTCTTAAGGTTGATCCATTAAAAACTGGTTCATAAAAGGGACATCAGAGACTGAAATGGACAAAGCAGAACATACTCACATCTGACCTTTTGCTTTATCAGGTTAAAGTACAAAGGCAAACGCCTAATTGAATTGTAGCAGAAGTGGAAATAGAAGCAGAAAAAAAAAATTGGGCAAAGTAG
The DNA here is from genome assembly GCA_037044455.1 of Zygothrica quintamaculata. Classification (NCBI taxonomy): domain Eukaryota; kingdom Metazoa; phylum Arthropoda; class Insecta; order Diptera; family Drosophilidae; genus Zygothrica; species Zygothrica quintamaculata. The sequence continues at coordinate 33,965 of JBAMBS010000736.1, read as the reverse complement.
AAGGACACTTAAAATCTTTTGATGCCCAGACAACAACTACAATTGCACATTGTATGAGCCACAAACGGAAGTTATATTCAGTTTAAATGAAAAGGAAGCAATAAAATAATTTTTAAGAAATGCAAGCAGACAATTTGTAGCGCTTCCGAGGCCAAAAGGAAACTGCTGCTACCAGTTAAAATAAATGCCTGTCCCGGAGACAATTTCCCATCTTCAACTTCAACTTCTTCTCCTAAATACTGCTCCTACTTCTTTGTCTGAGTTTACTTTTCTACAACTTCAATTCCACCCGCAACTGCTGCATCCTGTGAGCCAAACAACAGGCAACATTAAAACAAACTATAAAATGCAATCGATCTAAACGGTATAAACCGGAAAAGAGAAATGTGGTATTGTATAATGGAAATGGGTTTTTCTATTTACTTATACTTTCTTTGTTGTTTTTTCTTTCATTTTTTTTTTCTTCCTTTCTCTATTACTTTTTTTTCTGCTGCTGCTGCTCACTTCGTCTTGCGGATAAAAATTGCACATAAAAAAAGAGCAGGAAATAAAAGAAAATAATACGTTTGCAGGACGACGAAGAACTGAAATGAAAATCTGTGATATTGATAAATGTGATATTAATGGCAAAACGTTGAGGGAATTTAAAAAGTTTTGAACTCGCTTTGTTGGCTCAATATGGCCAAAATGAGTTCGGTTTACGCGCGGCTTAAAACTTCATTAATCATATGAGCTCGGATTAGCTGTAACGGGAGTAGCATATTGAACATATAACTTGGAGTACAGATATACCAGAATGTATATTGTGAAACGAATAAAAGACAGTCCTTGTCAATAAGGATATGCTTCAACAATATATACATATATGACATAATTGTATTATAAAGCTAAAGATTTAATATAAACATTACATACTGAACTAGTTTCTTCAGTTTTTTATACCCGATTAGGTAAACTTAAATTGTACTCTAAATTTATATTTTATAGTCCATTAGATTCTAAGTCTGAACCTTTGAGGAACCTTAACCTCTGTCATTTAGTAAGCATACCCAAAAACAGATTCCACCTTCAGACTTACTGTCTGTCTATTTTAGGGGGGTAATCCCCAAAACAAAATATGAAAAACAACCTCGCCAGCCCATAAGGCAAATAAGTTTTATGCCGAAACTTTGAGCTTTCTTATCATTGTCATTACTCAGACCACTATTCAGTAGAATGTCCTTTACTATTACCCTCATATTTTCTCATACTCAGTATCTGTTGGTGCCATTACTCGTATGTTTCCCCAAACTTATCTTGCCACTCTGTCAGCAATTTTGCTACCAAGCAGATCAACAAGAAAAAAACAAAAAACCGTCAACTAAGTAAATCTCAGCGCTTGCTAACAATAATCTGACATAATGTTTCAATTATGCGTCGTTTAGCATTATGGACGCTATTTGAACGACCCTCACCCCCGGTCACATAGTCAGCGTCACAACGACCCCTACTCCAAGTAACCACATAACAAGCAAGGATAGGACCCAGGTTTTGGGAGCCCACACGTTACATAACAGCCACCGTCCAAAGACCACCGCCCACCGCGCACCACATACCACCTACCACCCACCACCCACCACCTACCACCTACCACCTTCAGCCTGCCGTCTAACGCCCACTAAAACATTAGGAGTGGAACAGACGCAACATTTAGAGAGCTAAGCAAATCTTACTAAAATAAACATTTTAGCATTAAATTTACATAAGATGCGACAATGGGTGACGGAGGAAGGGGTGTGCCTAGGGATGGATGGGAGATATATTCTGTACAGTTTAGATGAGAATGTGGATGTGGATGTGGATGTGAATGAATACGGATGAGCATGAGCATGAAGTTAAGTATAAGCATGAGAATGAGGATGAGTGGAACAAAACCATGTACTTACGAGACATTTCATAAACAGCAACAGTCAACTTCATATAAATATATGAACATACAACTTTCTACACAATTTCCATCTCCATCTCCATATTCAACCTCATCTCCAACTCTAACTCTTGATGTGCTTTCGCGTATTTGCATAAACATTAGCAAAACAAATTTGCACATTTTCTTGCCCAACTCTTACAGCAGCCTCCAATTTCGTTTTCAAACAAACCACAACAGAGAAAAAAAGTATTTTAAGAGTTCTGAAATGGGTATGTAGCATATATAGATACCCTGTTAAGACATTAAATCTAAATTATTTCAGTTATACTTTTTATCTCTAACTGTAAAAAAGTGAAACAGAAATAACTGAAAGTGTTTATTACAAATTTGGTGAAAACTTCAGTATCCCCCATGCTAATATTAGTGGGTATATAAAAACTGTCAGGATCATGACGTTCCAAAAAGATGAAAATGAAGTTAGAGCACAAATCAAAGCGGAAGTCTTTAAGCCAACAACAAACCAAACAAGTAAGAAGTCTGTAGTCAAGTGTACCCGACTACGAGAGCTTCTTTGCCTACATATACACACACATACTCATACATACACACAGTTCTGCACGTACTTAGCCATTGCGCGCACCTTTTAGCCCCCCACGCTCTATAGCGCGGTACTTAATGTTGTATAACTCCGTGTTTATTGTTCAATTTTAACTAAATTCACAACGAACATGAAAAATGGTCTACTTAATATGTGTGCGTAAAAGAATTTGATCGGTTCAAAATTGTATCTGAAAATCGATTTTTTCAAATTGCGGGGGTCAGGGAAGGAAATTGAAAAATCTAAAACAAACTCGTATAGCGTACAAACATAACAAATCTACGTTCCAAATTTCGTTGCTCTAGCTCTTATTTTGCGCGCACTACATTACCCCCTCGGGGCCCGACTAATGCTACTTTTAATGATGTATAACTCCGAGATTTTTTATCAATCTTACCCAGATTTACAACATCGATCAAGAATGGTCTAGTAATGATGTGTACCAAAAATAAATTTGATCGGTTGAAAATTGTGCTTAATAATCGATTTTTTCGATTTGCGGGGGTCAGGGGAGGAAATTCAAAAATCAAAAACAAACTTGTACAGCGTACGAACATAACGAATCTAGATTTCAAGTTTGGTTGCTCTAGCTCTTATAGTCTCTGAGAAACAGGCGTTCATACGGACAGACGGACGGTCGGACGGACGGACGGACAGACAGACGGACAGGGCTAGATCAACTCGTCTTGTCGTCCTGATTCAGAATATATATACTTTATGGGGTCTCCGATGATTATTTCTATGTGTTACATACTTTTGGATTTTGCATATTTCCAATAGCTCCGCTTTGCTCTTTTTTTACAAAAAGGCAAAGGGGCTAAGAAAGGAAAGTTCGAGAAGAATCGAAAATATGCTAAATCAGCCAAAAATGCTTATAATCATTTCAAGATGATGATTACAATGATGGTGTTGTTAATGTTGATGATGATGATGATGATGATGATTATAATGGAAATGCTAGAAGAGAAATAAAAATGTTTCAACTTATCTTGTTTTTCCTTCTGTTTGCTTGTGTTTTCTTAGCAACTTTAGCACCATTTTCGTCGCTTTCCTGCAACTCTAGCAAATTTTGTGGCACTTTGGCGCCCAAAACTCGGAACAAATGACAGCAAATATGCGTTTTATTGAATTTTATGTGCTCGACGAGCTTCGCACAGGATGCAGACTGCTTTGGCAAACTCGACTACTTTTCCAGCTTAGCCCTAGCAAGCATCTTGGCAATGGTAAATACATTTTAAGCCTGGGCGCCAAGTAAGCGTGAAATATGCCAACGACTTTTTGTTGGCTCCAAAAAGCCTTGAACTCCATTGGAACTACATTTACTTGGCATTGAACTTGACAATGTGCCTACCCAAAAATATCTTAAATGACAAGCAAAAGTACAAGAAGTATGCCATATTTCGAATATTAGGAAAATTCATAGCAATTATGCGCATATTTTCACAAAAATTTTAAATAAATTACAAAATGAGTCAGAAGAAAGTTATATAAGCTATTTTTCCACTTTTCATTTCAACAATAATGAGAAAGAGCTAAATATAATAATAAACTAAATTTAGTAAAATGCTATTGTTAATGATTCTACTTAAAATGTATTCATAAATATTAATTGTGAAAAGAAAAGATAAGAGAAAGGCTTTAAATTTTAGCTAAAATCAATAAGCTATACTGCAAATGAATCATTCAACATTGAATCAACAGTAGTTATATAGCTATTAAAATCTCTAAAATCAAGTTTTATTGACTGACATTTTCAACATAATAAAACGAAACCTCAAAAACTAATTAGCAGAGAATAATTTTAAACACATCTCTAATCAAGGCAAGTTTCAAGAACATCCGCATTGAAAACATCTTGAACATAGGTACATACATAGACACATACATATACACATATACATACGTATATATTTATATATATATACATAAATATACCAATAGAATCAATTAATCAACGCCTGTGAGCACCAACAGCAACCACTGGAGCAAAATAATTTCAAATCCTTTTCGACAGCTGACCGCACTAAGCAATTGCCGCAGAGCCTAAACCAACAGGGGCAACAACCAACAGCAGCAATATCAAGCTCAACAACAACAACAACAACAACAACAACAACAATAAAAATGAAAATAAAAATAATAATAATAATAATAATATCAAACTATAAGAAAATGCATAAAATTTCAATTTTCTATAGCGTAAACAAGAAAATGTCGATAACACTCTGAAGTGGCTTGGGAAATCAAATCAAAGCCTAAGGCAAAATTTAATTGCGTTTAACCTAAAATCAAATTTTCAACAGGCTTCCAAAAAGGATGATGGTCTAAAGATTCATTCAATGTTCAGGCTGAATGAAAACAGCAATAACAACATCAACAATAACAACAACAACAGCACTAGCAACAGCAAGAGCAACAATATAAACAACAACAAATCAAAAGGCTCATGTTTATCTTAATATAGAATTTTTTCCCACACATTCGGCAAAAAGGATAATAAAATTGCCAGGCAAACCCCAAAGGCAACAAAATAAACAACAACATGCTCGAATGGCTGCATCTTTGAAGGATAGTTTAGGTCTAACCAAAAAGGCTTAGACAACTTCTGTGTTGCAATGATTTTCATTTTGATTGCGGCATTGATTTCACTTTTCCCCCACCCCCTGCCACACAATATCTGTCCGTATCTGCCTATCAGCAACGCTCCAACCGTTTAACACAATCAGACACAACACACAGGATATATCCTGTTTGCTCTCTGTATACCTTGTAGCAAGTGAAAAATACCAAAAGGGTATATAAAACTAATGCAAATATATATATAAATACAGCACTTACTCTCAATAAATATGTTAGCTCTTTGATCTAATAGAATTTATGTATATATATATATATACATACATATATATTATGTTGCTACAATGTTTGGATAAGCAATACTAAAAGTATCCTTCAGTGTTGCTCCTGCTTAAATAAGTAAAATAGCATCATTGTGGCTGGATATATCTATATATATATATATATATATATATATATATATTTATATGTACTTAAACAGACATACCTAAGATATATATAGCCCCAATATATATACATATTTAAAAATAGAAAATCTGACAGTCAAGCATACCTGCCTAAAGCAATCTAACACATTATTATTTACTTTTACTTTGATTACATTTTGGCTTTCAGGAAAGTTCTTTGCCGCAACCCAGAAATTCACACTTCATCGATAAGGGAATCGCCCCCAAGGGACAATTGTCCATATGGCGCCCCACAAAATATTTTTGGTTGGGTTTCTACGAACTTTGAACCTTTTTGGGTTAACTAAATCATTGACTAATTTGCTGAAGACAAGTACAAAAAAAGGATTTCTATTTTTTGGTTTGGTTTTTTCTTTATATTTTTATTTTATTTTTATTTTTTGTTTTTATAGCCACTCACAAAATTAGCCACCTTATCAACAGGTGTAGACCCCTAAACAGCTGTAACCTTCAATGACCCAAACTCAAGCCCAAACTCAAACTTCAAACTAAAAAACAAACCTTTCTTTGTCATATTTTTCCCAGGTAAAAGATGTTCACATAAAAACTCAGTTCCATGTATTTTTGTTATTACTACCATTTATGGATCTGATGTTTATCAACGTACTTTGCCTTTACTCTTCCTAGATTATTCTTTTCAAGCATCATAAGAAATAAAATAAAACTTTATTAATAAACGTGCACGACTGTCAAAATCTAATGGATTTTATTTCTATGTTTTTTCTGGTATGTTGTGATAAAAATCAGTAAGCTGACAGCTTGTGGGTAGTTTATGAAGGGTTGTTTGGGGTTTCAACTCAAGGATCCAATGACTCATACCGCATCTATGAGTCACTAATGAAATGAAGCTGCAAAATGTGCAGGTGACGTTTTTCTTTCTTAGTCCTTTATATAGTACGTATAGTATATAAAGGACATCAACAGAAATGCAGAAATGCACAAATACACAAATCATTGGTAAAATATTTTCAATAGGTTTTTCCCTAGAGTTAGCCCCTGTCGAACCAATTAAAATTAATTTTATTCAATCGAAACCAAATCCCAACCGGGTCTTCACTTATTCCTTTGTGCTACTTCATGTCTGGGTCTTCTTTGCCTTTCGCTTAAGGAGCGATTATTTAATTTCAGCTATTAATGCTGTGACTCCCCAGTTGCCAGTCGGAGAAGCTGTTACCAGGTTCCATACACACAGAGTCTCAGTTAGTCAATGCTTATTGATGTTTAGTTGCTGTTGTTCAGTTGCCAATGTTGAGCTCCGTGCAGCTCTGTGGCATTATTTCAGTTGCGTTTCCGCTTTTAGCTTTGTTTACTTTTACGCTTGCCACACAAAAGCCCCAAAGCCCCAGCACCATAAGCAAACCTTAGAATCAGCCATAGCCACAGACACCAACCCATACCCACGTACCATCGTACAAGCCGCACTATATTTTTGTGTTTACACCCTGTAATCAATGTAAAATGAGTATACCGGTTATGAATGAATGAATAAGTTTTGTAAATTTAATTTTAATTCAAACAAAATTGTCTTGAATTTATTCTGAATTTCCGCAATCTTGAAAGCAAGAAATCCTTTTATATGGATTTTAATTGTTTTGCATAAATTCTAATACTTGAAATAATTTAATATTTTCTTTTAAATACTTGATTAACTAATACTCTATAGGACTAACATTATAATAAGTTGGTTTTATATAATAATATATAATAAACATAGTTTAATATATATTATATAATGCAATAGATCTTTTTACATAGTATTTCTCGATCGTTTCCCAAGTATTGTCGATATGCTTACTTATTTGGTATTTGTATTTGGTGTTTTTCTCATGCTTTTTGCTTTTCTTTCCATTCTTTTTTTCCTGCGAATCCCTTGACAATGCAATAAATTGCGCAAAAATTGGAAAAATAGAATTTTAGCCGCAACAACGCAGTGCCAGTAACGACAAGAAAAACAACAGCAACAACAACAACAACAACAACAACAACAACGACAAGGAGTCCTCTGGCTTTATGGGTGGCTCACGCAATCCAACTCCCCCAATTTCCCCATCCACCCAATTTATCGAATCTACCTTCTACCCATAGCAACATTGCACCCCACCTCAAACTGTCTTTGCCCCTTCGGCGGTGTCCCAAATACAACAACACAACGGAAATCAAGTGCTAAGCTTCCCACAACGCAATCAATTGATTTCTATTGTTTTGTTAAAATGTCGTGCTGTATCCCCAACCAATAGAGAGGGGCAGAGAGGGACTCTCTTCCTAACCTCGATCCATTGGATATTTTGTTCTATTTGCAGTCTGTTGTCGTTGTTTTTTCTCTCACACTACCCCTACCCTGCACCCCAATCTATGTGGCATTTTTATATAAATTGCTTTGTTGTGGTCTTTATTGAAATTTTTGAGGTTACTTTTGTGATTGTTGCTTTTGGCCAGCTTCCAGCTCTCATTTACCGGCCGAAAAAAAAAAAAACCAGCAACAATAATATGTAGAAAATAAAACCTGCTACATAAAACTGTGCATTATTTTTGTTTATTTGTTGATTTTACTTCGGCGTCTGTCGGACATTTTGCATTTTATTTTTATGGCCATTAGTTTTTTTTTTGTTTTTGTTCTTATTGTTCAAATATTCATGAGTTACGTTTTCAGTAAATGAAAAACATTTTTGGGGATTTATTGGCCAGTTTTTCACCGGACCTATATGAATGCCCGATAATTTATAGTTGCAAAAAAATATATATAAAACAATTGGGTATATGGTAACATTGAACAGAATATATAAACGAATATGAAAACCTTTATATTATTAAAGAGCAAAAATTTAATGAACAAAAAAAATAAAAAATAATATATACAAAATATATATTTCCTTTTTTTATTATATATATGAATACGGTTTATTTACGTATCAAATGAAGCACTTAACTTTATAAACACGTAAACCTCTTATTTTAATATCCAATAAAAACAAGTAAAAAATCTGTAATCGAGTGAACCCGACTATGAGAGCCCCTTTGCCTACATACACAGCCATACACACACTTGTACACGGACTTAGCCATTGCGCGCGCCTTTTAGCCACCCGCGCTCAATAGCGCGATTCTTAATGTTGTATAACTTCCGTGTTTATAGTTCAATCTTAAATTCACAACGTAGATCAATAATACTTTAACAAATATGGGGCCAAAAAAGAAATTTGATCGCTTGAAACTTGTGCTTAATAATCGTTATTTTTTGGATTGCGGGGATCAGGGATCAAATCAAATTCAAAAATCTAAAACAAACTCGTATAGCGTACGAACATAACAAATCTAGATTCAAAATTTGGTTGCAATAGCTCTTAAAGTCTCTGAGAAGCAGGCGTTCATACAGACGGACGGACGGGCGGACAGCCAGACGCGCATGGCTGGATCGACTCGTCTTGTCGTCCTGACCAAAAATATATATACTTTATGGGGTCTCCGATGATTATTTCTATCTGTTACATACTTTTGGATTTCGCACATTTCCATTAGCTCCGCTTTGCTCTTTTTTATGGCAAAGGGGCTTAAAAGTAAAGTCTGAAGGAGCAGATACTTAGATTACAATATTACAATATTTTTCCTACTTTATTTAAGACTTATAACTCTTTAAATTTTAATAATTACAATTACTAATAACATTTACAACAATAATTATAATAAACATTTTATATGAGGATTTAGAAAATAAAAAATAAAATAATATAAATTCTAGAGAAATAACATTTTATTTGATGAACTTGATTGTATATAGAAAAGGACAATAAGTATCGAAGAGCATAAAAAGAATATTGCCTTTTGTTAAGTTAGACATCAAACTGCAGCATATTGTAGTAGAATATGAAACAAAGATACTTTCTATAGATCATGTTCAACAATCAAAAGTATAAACTATACTACATTGATGTCTCAACCATATTTATTCGTAGTGTCACCTTATAGCTGTCCAGTTTTGTTTAGTTAACTCGCATAAAGATGCAACATTACAACGATTATATGATAAAGAAGATATGTTGAGCTATTCAAGTGAAAACATGGAGACAATTGTTGAAAAAGGCAAAGAAAAGAAAAGAAGAGAAACCTACAAAATATCATGATTATGGCAAATTTTCGGATCCTTTTGTGGCCAGTTAGAATTGCGCTTTTCATGAACTATGCACGAATATCTCAATAGAATTCTGTAGCCAGGATATTGTCCTGTATTCGAAATCATCGACTGCAAAATCTCAAATGTCATGGCAAGTAGGATGATGCTCTTTTGTCATTTTCTATACTGTTGTTCGGTATGTTAGGTATACGAGCTGAAAGGCGACTGCCCGTTGCTACTAAACTGTAGGCAAGTTTCACAAATTAGAGGCTGCCTATGGAGTGTCCCAAAATTCGTAGCATTCGCCGGTGGCGGTCCCAGGGTCTAGACTCTGCGTATGCCGGGTTTATTTGTCTGGCTAGTTTTATGGTTGACGCGAGGATCTTAGGATTGTCCTACCGACAGCTGCGTTTGATATTTGTACTTCGACTTTGGCTGCTGATGTCTTACTTCAATTATACTTCAAGCTGCCAGCTTCCCTGGTAGCACATATCAGGAACAAAAAAAAAAAAGTAAGAAATAAAGAAAAAATTAAGATAAGGGAAAAACCTTTTGCGCAATATTTGTTTGGAGTTTTTCTTCGTTTCTTTACTGTAGGTGGTTACTAATTGGCTTATTGTCAATATTTGATAATATTAGTTTGTCCCAAATTGCAGCTGCTGCTGCTACTTCTACTGCTAATGCTGCTACTGCTGTCACAACTGCCGCAAACCAGGCAGCTCGTGGCTGGCCTTCCACCTTGCCTTTTAATATGCTGCTCAAAATAACTCTGGTTGAAAATTTATAGTTCCATAGAAGCGCCATAGCGTTTGTTATCCTTCCTGTGCCCAGACATTATTTAAATCGTTAAGAAGACAAACAAAATCCAAATCCCTATTCAATGGCAACCAACAGGTCTGGCGCCAGGAAACCAGGCACCAAGCACCGGGCAGGGGCACCGGGCAGGGGCACCGGGCACCGGGTACCGGGCTCCTCGTAGCTCCTCGTTGTCATAATTTAAATCGCAGCCACGCGTAAGCCCAGAGAAAATATGGAAAACTATGCCGGTACATTCTATGGCTGGGTTGTCTGCTTGCATACCTGCCTGCCTGTCAGCCATAATTTTCCGGAAAAACGCATGGAAATGAGCATTAGACAAAAAATCCCAATTTAACGATTATGCAATGGCAACCAGACCCTTCCTCCAACTATCTGCTTTTCTCATTCTCTTGCCCACCCTGCAATCTCCTTTGCATACTAAATCAGTTTTTTACCTGTTGATAGCACGGGCCCCAAGGCCTTGGGGCATCCGGAAGGTTGTGACAATATTATACGCTAATTGAGCGCAAAAGCATTTTTGCCCCGACACGTTCATCGTTTTTATGGAAATGTTTTCACACTGTGCAACATGCGATAGTTGGGATTATTATGCATATGAAAAAATAATTATAAATATATTACATATTATATACAACTGAATATTACTGGATATAATATCAGTCAGTGATATTATTATAAAGATAAATCAATATTTATACCTTTGGTATTATGATTTTATGAACAAATTATATGGTTTATTTACTAATATAAAATATTTATTTTTTATCTATTGTTGCTTTCGTATATAATAAATCCTTGTAAACAAGTGTAGAATACCAGGGAGCCTGTACATTTTTTTCTTCTTTGGCACACGTGTATCTAAAAGAAAAGAATACAGAATGTAGAAGAAAGAAGAAAGAAGAGAGAACAGGAGAAGAAATAAAAACAAATCTCAAATTTTCCCCTATCTAGTTAGTTCCTCTCATTTTCTGTGCCTCATGACAGTTTTACGGGCACATTCCATCCCCCTTCTCGACACGCTAGTTTTCTTTAAATACCAGCCAGAAATATTATAATAATGCATAATTTTATTTTATTATAATATGCATTTTTTTGTTTCAAGATTCTTGGAAGGTGCCCCAAGACGAAGCGGAAATAACTGGCGACATGCCGCTCTACACCCTAACCACCAGAGATGAGCGTTTATAAATATATGTGTGTGTATGGCTGTCATTTAAAGAAAAATTTATGCATTCTGCTTTTTAGTGGTAATTTGATTTTGATTTGGGAATTTTAATTAATAAGCATGTTTTGGGCGCCTTGGTGCATTGCATTTTTAATGAATTATTGTTATGAATGCATGTTGGGTGAGGTGGGGGACATGGTATACCGATGCAGCTTAACATGTAAATGGAATACAAAATCAAAATCTGCCCACAAAAATATTCAACATAGTCATTTTATGGTATTTAAAACATCTAATTGGGCAGAAACAGAATCAATTTACATATGCTTGAAAAAGCTTTTGAGCAAGGGAGAAATTCAATTTAAAACTCAAAATTTAAATACAACCGATAATATTTTCTAGAATAAGGTGTCCTGTTAGATTACCGAGAAAAACAACAACAGACAAAAAGGAAGTAAAACTCATATCTTGATTTACAGAAACCTCACCCGTAGATATGAGAAACTCAATTAGTGTACACTTGAGAGTATCTAAAAAAAACCAGAGGCAGTAGCAGAAGCAGAAGCCCAAGCCGTAATTAAGGCCGGAGCAGCCGGTATGGAAAAAAAATTGTTGCAAAAAGATCAATTTTCTGCGAAACGAATTCAAAGAGAGTACTTTAACAGGATAAAATGCATTTAAACAAATGAGCATACAAAAAGAACATACAAAAAAAAAAAAGAGAAACGCAACTAAAGGAATGAAAAGTAGCAGCAAATGCAGAGACAAAGCGAGCGGCAGTGCATTGAAGTAGGCCAAACAATAGGCAGGCCAGCCCTTGGCCAGCGACAAATGGTCAACTGGCCGCTGAGCCACAAAAGGCAAACGCTAAACGATAAACGGAACCAGCTGACAAAGATGTTAGACAAAAGATTAATAGAAATGATGGGCTTAAAGGAGCAACAAAAGAAGGCTGTGATTGTTGAAAGCAGAAGACGGAAGCAGCGTCTTAAGTTGCCTAGGAATATGCTATGTAGAAGCCAGATCGACAAGCCCCATGAAATGCTAAAAACATTTAACAAATAATTTTAAATCAATGTGTTTCTTTATTTTCTTCATTGCTTTTTGTTTTTTGGGACTGAACAAGCATGGCAAATGCTATTAATGTGCAACACAGTTGTATGACAAACTTATATCCTGTAGCGCCCTGAATGCCACCTGTGGCCAGTGTCAACTTTTAGCAAAGTATTTAGTTAACAATTTCATGCTGGCAGAAAATGCACTGCTAACTTTTTGCTTTACTGTTGCCGCCAACTGTTGACACTTTCAGCTGTCTTGCGTAAAAAACACCACCCGTTGTCCTTTGATGTCCTGGTGCTAATATGTTAAGCAGCAGGTTGCCAAAAATAGAAAAACAAAAAAAAATATATCAAACTGCGTATTGAGCTGTCGTCGAAATTTAGAGTTTTGTTTTACAGTGTTAAAACGTTCTACGACGTTTTAGCCAGAACTAATCTTTACTTGGTGGCTTTAAATATAACTGTGGGAAAGTACTCTCTACAATAAACTTAATCCTGGCATTCAAATCTTTGAAACGCAATCACTTGACCCACATATTTTGTACAGACAACGATATCAACAACAATCGCTTGCTTTAAACCTTATAGCGCAGTCTGTAATCAATACTTTGACTGGATCAATTGGGGATCAAACACAATGGAAAGAATTATATGCTACATTGAAGAAAATCAAAGGCAAAATCCAAGGAGAAAAACTAGATGGATAAACTTATGGGCATCTTAAGTAGCATCTGGCCAGATGTCGGCAGAATCGACAGAATATGATTTGTGGTTTCGATATCACAATTTATACAATCTACACAAGAGATGAGGTAATCCTGTGCATTAATCGATAGTCAAGTCACAATTTAAACGTATTATTATTAAAACGTGAATTAATACTTGTTAGTTGCATATATATTCTGATTTAAAATTTACATGCTAATTGCTGACCTTTCAATTATTATTATTGAAGAAATTCATAATTACTGCAATAGAATGCAGTAATAGAAACAATATGCAACACTGATTTTTAAGTTGTGAATAATATCAATCAATGAACTGTCAAAATTTGCACAACTGTATCGATTAAATAAGGTTTACGAGCTTGCAAAAGAAACCAAAGAATTATTTACGATATTGTAAAAGTTTTTATTTCTTTCTCAATAATAATTAAATATAAATAACTTATCTTATTTCCTAGCTATATATATTTCAATACGATGGGACGTCGTAAATCCAAGCGTAAGCCACCTGCAAGGAAAAGGCATATTCAGTCCCTGCCCGAGCAGTTCAATTGCCCATTTTGTAATCACGAAAACTCCTGTGATGTTGTTATGTAAGTATTGTTTTAAACCTAACCAAATATATGCATTTATATATCAAGATAACTGGTAATTACTTATTGTCATTTCATAAGGGACAAACTACGGCAACTGGGTCGTATTACATGTCGTGTTTGCCAGGAATCATTTCAAACAGGCATTATATCTCTATCCGAACCTATAGACGTTTACAATGATTGGATTGATGCTTGTGAAAAGACAAATTAATTTTTTTTACTATTTTAACTATGTGATGTGGGTATATACATATATATGTAAAAAGCGCACTATTTAAATTATACATTTAAACTTTCAAAAAGTAATACGATGATCTGTTTGTAATATTATTTGGAATTATTTGCTTAACCAACTCAAGGCTAATTAGTCTATTCAAATGTATTTAACGAGGAAAACCAATTCAAGAGCCTCCCCTACGAAAAGATATATATTTTGAATAAGCAGAATAATGAATTTTTGCAACTTATGTGACATGTAGAATTAATAAGCATTAATTTTAAAATCATCATTAAATGTTGCAAGTATGATTCTATTAAAAATAATTGCAAGACTTTTGTCAGGTTGCAACATTCCAGCTGGAAATAATGAGAAGAAAAGTGCTCTAAGTACACTACCTTGACATACTCAAACATTCAATCCATGTCTTACAAATATTGCTTAATAGAATCGGACGGCAAATGGTCTTCCTGGAAAGTAGGACCACAATAGCTGAAAATAAACTGCAGACAGAGCTACATTCATCTTGGCCGCCAAGCCTAGAGCCATATACTTTAAACTTAGACATCCAGCCCCCTATTCTGTTATTATATTATTTGGCTAATACATTGTTATATTGCAACTAAGCTCAAGTAATGACTAAACTCAACTAAAACTTCCTGAAACCAAATCATGGTTCGAAGCAGCCCCCAACAATTTGCAGTACGTACAGAAAAAATATTTTTCTAGTCGTATAAACTCGACTACAGAGTTCTTACTTATTGTATATATTAAGGGTGTGCCAAAGTTTATGTTATAAACAAGTAAGAAGTCTGTAGTCGAGTGTACCCGACTACGAGAGTCCCTTTGCCTACATATACAGCCATACACACATACTCATACATACACACAGTTCTGCACGTACTTGGCCATTGCGCGCGCCTTTTAGCCACCCACGCTCCATAGCGCGGTACTTATTGTTGTATAACTTCCGTGTTTTTCGTTCAATTTTAACGAAACTCACAACGTAGATGAAGAATGGTCTACTTAATATGTGTGCGAAAAAGAAATCTTATCGGCTAAAAATTGTACCCTTTAATCGTTTTTTTCGATTTGCGGGGGTCAGGGGAGGAAATTCAAAAATCAAAAACAAACTCGTATAGCGTACGAACATAACGAATCTAGATTTCAAGTTTGGTTGCTCTAGCTCTTATAGTCTCTGAGAAACAGGCGTTCATACAGACGGACAGACGGACAGACAGACAGACGGACAGGGCTAGATAAACTCGTCTTGTCGTCCTGATTCAGAATATATATACTTTATGGGGTCTCCGATGATTATTTCTATGTGTTACATACTTTTGCACATACTTTGTTACATACTTTTGCACATTTCCAATAGCTCCGCTTTGCTCTTTTTTTACAAAAAGGCAAAGGGGCTACTTACTACAATGGAAATGCTACCGTTTTAATATGTATCCTATACACACAAATTATTGAGTATATGTTAAATTTAAACTATTCTGACCATTACCAATACATATAACCATGAACGTTTGTACTTTATTTAATTTTAGTATTAATTTGATATATTTTGAACTGCCAACCAACAATATACACATTGTTCGTTTATACATCACATATATTAGTATTTTACCTTATTATATAGCAATAAGCAGTCTAAGAAAGACACTGCGATGTGTGGGACTCTAAAAAATAAAAAATGGCAACGTCGTGCTCCATGTATATGTTTGGCAACTAAGCAAAATCGATTTTTTTACAAAAATCTACCAAACATATGATAGGCTTTATAGTCGATATTTTTGCTACTATGCCACGTACATACGTATGTTATAACAGCAATTTGACAACTTAAAGTCAATATATTCATTTTAGTCAGTTGAAGAATGCCAACTTACAATTATGTAAAAAATAGAAATATAAAAATATTTTAGTAAATATGGAAAGGAATTTCCACCACCACCGCTTCGTAATCATTTTAATGAAGATGAAACCAAAACTGTAAAAAAAAGTCATTAACTATATTAATGCATAAAATGTATAAATTTATTTAAACCAAATATGTTTCATTATAATGACTAATTTTTCGCTATTTTTAGAGTCATGATGCCGGCACTGCAGAATTTCTTTGAATTCTTAGTAATAAACTGATTCTCAGCGGCTTCTCTTATCTTAACTTAAATAAACTTAAGATCGTAACAAATGGTAGTACTCTGGATACCATAAACCCAACCAAATCCTGGCGATTTTTGACAGGTTATCAAAGTGTGTGTTTGGGAGTTGTCATGATGAAAAACAACACCTCTGCTATTAACCAATTTACCGCGATTCCCGAAATTTCTATAGCTGTTTAAAGTAGGGAGTTCAACTGAAAGTTAGTCTTGGTGACCACTTTCTTTTCATATGCACAGCATCCAGCTTAATCTTTGCTTGGTGAACACTTGTCCCAGCTTACCTTACGCTTCATTTTTAATAACGAACTATGACATTTTCTATATTTAAATCAAATTTTTTCCCAAAATAACGTAATTAAAGAAGAATTTCAGAATGCTAGAAACGAGAAGAAGATAAACCGCCAAGTAGCTTCATACCTGCACAAGGTCGATAACCAGATAAAGAACAAAAAACAAGAAATTCATCCAACAGACCTACCTAAAAGAAGAACCTTATATTGCCCTTGGTATTGCACTCACCTTATCTAGGCTTAAGTATGTAGGTATGTATAAATAATATTAAATACTAGATAGCATCTATAAATGTTAACAGTAAGCTATAAAAAATGAAGACGAAAGAATAGTGTTAATAGACTTAAAGAAAATCAGTGACCACGGGTAAGTCCGAAAGAGACATATTCTTCCTCTACTCTTATTACTTCTTCCTTTTAGTTTATTAGTGTAGCAAGCAACTATTTTCAGATAACGAGCAGGCTTTTTGTTAATTACGCTCATCCACGTCGCTGGTGCGAATAAACCATTCAGTTCCTTGTATTTTAGATGCCAATACCTGTAAGTTACAGGCTGTAACCAGCACAATCATATTGGTTCTAGGGCTGTCTAGCACGTTTTGCTACAATTTATATTTTAAATTGTAGCCATCTATCGGGGAAACAACCACTACTATACCCAATATCATATACAGGGTTGCCCATCTAGCGTTTGCTTTTTGAATTATCGATCATTTTAACTTTGACATTTCGAATGTCATTGTCAATATGTCAGATATTTAGTAGAATGTTTCCGGTTTACGAAATGGGTAAAAAATTTTTTTGGAAAAATATATACTCGTTGTTTTTTTATAGCGATTTAAAAACGCAAATCCTTCGTGTACCACCCTATACCACGCAATTCGAAAAAAACGATTATTAAGCACAATTTTCATCCGATGAAATTTCTTTTTGGCGTACATCATAATATGATCATTCTTGATCTGCATAGCATAATTTCGTTAAGATTGAAGAAAAACAAGTAAGAAGTCTGTAGTCGAGTGTACCCGACTACGAGAGCCCCTTTGCATACATATACAGCCATACACACACATCCTCATATATACACACAGTTCTGCACGTACTTAGCCATTGCGCGCACCTTTTAACCACCCATGCTCTATATCGCGGTACTTAATGTTGTATAACTTCCGTGTTTATTGTTCAATTTTAACGAAATTCACAACTTAGATGAAGAATGGTCTACTTAATATGTGTGCGTAAAATAAATTTGATCGGTTAAAAATTGTATCTGAAAATCGATTTTTTCAAATTGCGGGGGTCAGGGGAGGAAATTCGAAAATCTAAAACAAACTCGTGTAGTGTACAAACATAAAAAATCTACATTCCAAATTTCGTTGCTCTAGCTCTTATTTTGCGTGCACTACTATACTCCCCTGGGCCCATAACGCCACTTTTGATAATGTATAACTTCCGAGATTTTTTATCAATCTTACCCTGATTCACAACATCGATCAAGAGCGATCTAATTATGATGTCTGCCAAAAATAAATTTGATCGGTAGAAAATTGTGCTTAATAATCGTTTTTTTCAAATTGCGTGGGTCAGGGGAGGAAATTGAAAAATCAAAAAAAATCGATTATAAGACACAATTTTCAACCGATCAAATTTCTTTTTCGCACTCATATTAAGTAGACCATTCTTCATCTACGTTGTGAATTTTGTTAGAATTTAACAATAAACACGAAAGTTATACAACATTAAGTACCGCGCTATGGAGCGTGGGGGGCTAAAAGGTGCGCGCAATGGCTAAGTACGTGCAGAACAGTGTGAATGTATGAGTATGTGTGTGTATGGCTGTATATCTAGGCAAAGGGGCTCTCGTAGTCGGGTACACTCGACTACAGACTTCTTACTTGTTTAGTATGCGAACTTGGGGGTTGGAATCATCAATGATACCGGTGGTACCACCGGCATGCACGACTCACCATTCCATGTTACTGATGCAATGCGTTTATGGCGTCTACGTACTAAACCGACCGCCCCACACTCTCATCACTACCCCTGCGGTACTCCCGTTAAGTATTATTTCACAGGGGCGGATGGCCTTATGGCTCACCTCGACGTTCCCTTTCGGATCGTCTCAGATCGCATTGGATGGTGACTATGATCTGAATCATGAGCATCCAATTTACTTCATCCCCAAGCATAGACCCAATTAAGTTTTCTACTGGAGGTATTTCCCCCACTAGTGTCCTATACCTCACACACTGGTATAGAACATGCTCCACATCTTCATCTGCGTTCGGACAAATCGGACAGACTGGGTTTTCCTCCTAAGCCTGTACAGGTATTTCCTATAACCCATATGACCTGTAAAAAACTGCGATAAATGGAAATTTAATTCTCCTACCTTGCGTTAATTAATCTGTCTGTCCACCTACCGTTTATTGACGCGTCCTATCTTACCTGACATGTAGCTATGGACGCTTGGCGTTCCGATCTGCAAACAACACTAGTGGTTGAAGCGCCATCATTGATGAGGCGCCACGCATGGATCCTCTTCATTACGTTGGTCAATAGGTCTATTGGCAACATGCCAGCTAAGACGAGAGCTGCGTCCTCAGAAATAGTCCTGAAACCAGTGATAGCCCTGAGCGCACTGAGCCTATAAGGCGCAACCAACTTTCGTCGGAGCTGCCTATTGCCATCGACCGCTGACGACCAAACCGGTGCGGCATAAATTAGGACCCATGCTACCACTCTAGCAATGAGTAGCCTCCTACCCGATCTAGGTCCCCCGACATTAGGCAGCATTCGTGAAAGCGCGGCTTGCATTCTAGAGACTTTCTGGCTCACGAACTCTACGTGGTTTTTGAATCTTAATCTATTATCTAGCAAAACTTCTAAGTACCTGATAGCTTCCTTGGATCTAATTAATACTTCTCCTATCTTAATGGTCATGAACTCAGTTTTTTTTCCTACTAGTTATGAGCACTGCTTCGATGATGTGCTCAGCTAACTGTTGGCTTGAGTTCTGGAGCCAATTACTAACAATTTTAATAGACTCGTTCGTAGCTTCCTCAATCAATTTGATTTCCTTGGCGAATACTACTAAAGCTAGATCATCTGCGAACCCAATTAACCTACAACGCTGTGGTAACTAAAAATTTCGTCGTACATTAAGTTCCAAAGGAGTGGTCCCAGAACCGACCCCTGTGGAACTCCTGCAGTGACACTGTATCTTTTGAGGCCTTCCTCCGTATCATATTCTAGTACCCGTTCGGATAAATAATTGGATATTATCCTTGACAGGTACATAGGGATTCCGATGCGGTTTTTTGCTTCTCGGATACGAGTCCAACTTGCTGAGTTAAACGCATTTCGGATATCTAGCGTAACAACAGCACAGTACTTTTTGTCACCCCACTTCCAACGAGCTCCCTATATTGACAACGGCCTTAATAGTATCCACGGTAGACCGAGCCTTTCTAAATCCGTATTGTGATTCAGAGAGAGAGACCCACTTTCCTCGGCTATCTTGAGGATCCTATCGTATACTATTCTTTCCAACACCTTACCAACTGTATCCACGAGACAGATAGGCCTATAGCCAGATGGTTCGTCTGTAGGCTTGTCTCCCTTTGGAATAAGGATAAGATGTTGGATCTTCCAAATTGATGGAAAACCCCCTTCTTTTAGGCATTTGTTGTATACCTGGATAAACCTATCTTTTATGAGCAATATGGCTAGCTTAAGGGTCCTATTTGGAATCCCATCAGGAGCTTTTCTATCCCCTATACTCCTATAAGCTATTTTAAACTCGCCAGGTGTTACTGGTGGAACTGCCTCCAAGATCTCCATCACATCAGCACCAACGATGTGACACGGAATAAAAGTTCTTACAATGTTGCCAAGAGTGTCTGGGCATGACACACGCGGTGCAAATTGGCTCCTTATCTTTATTGTTACTACCCTATAGGCTGTTCCCCAAGGGTTCGGGGCGGCTTAGCTCCTCTTAACGCTATGTTTAAGTGCCTTTTTGGCCGATCGGAAGACCCCTAGATTATCCTCGAAATGTGGACGCACCTTAGACTTTTGTGATTTCCTTCTTACTATAAAGTAAGCTTTTCTTAAGTCGCTGATCTCTTTATTCCACCAGTAACATGGCGCTACTTTTTTACTGTGTTTGCGTCTCGGCATAGAGGCATCTCAAGCATTTGTTAGTTCATTAACAAGCTGCTTGGCCACATCCTCAGCTGTGTACCCATTCCAAGTTGCTTGGTCTAGGCTGTCCGCAAAGGTTTGCTCATCAAAACGATGCTCATTCCATTTAGGACCTGGTGATTTGGGCATTTAATGTCTTTTTCCCGAGCCGCCCCGAACTTTGTATTATATAACCTGATGATCACTATACGTGAAATCTTTGCTAACTCTCCCAGAAATGTTCCTACACAGTGAGCTACTAACTATTGTGATGTCTATAATAGACTCTCTACCCGCATTGTAGTATGTAAGCTGTTTTCCGTCCTTGGCTAACTCAACATCTAATGTCGAAAAGCATCTAGAAGACAGCATCCCCCTTTGTCTGCTTGCTACCCCACTCTACTGCCCAGGCATTAAAGTCTCCTGCAATAATAACCGGAGATCTACCACAAATGTCTTTCGCAATCTCCTCTACCGTGCTTTGAAATTGGTGCAATTCCCAGCTTGGTAGTGCGTAGCAACTGTACATGGTGATTCCATACACCCTTACCCTGACATAGCCCTCGTGATCAGAATATGTGTCCCTGGGTAATGTTCGCAGAAACCATATGGCTGCCCTACCATTTTTACTGTTAACCCATCCACTATCTCTGATGGGTTTAAAGGGTTCACACAGAAAGACGAGAAAAAAAGAGAGAATCTTTTTGGCAGTCTTTGGCAAAATGGTCTGACGACCCACATCTCCTGCAGATTTTAGAGCGGTCTATCAAACTATTACAATGTCTAGCTATGTGGCCGAATTCCAGACACCTAAAACACTTTGTGATGAGTATTCTCTGCCGAACTCTAGAGTTTACCCATCCTACTCTATTATCTGCAGGTAACTTTACAGATGCCGTTTGAATTTGTCCATACGCATTACGCAGGACTATATCATCCAGCGATATATCGTCCACCTGCAGCTGTGTTTTGAGAGCTTTTTGAATTTCCTCCTTGGTCGTTACCTCGTCTAAATCCCTAAGTTCGACCACCACCCTATAAGAGAGCGTCCGCCCTTCTAACTCCTCTCCTAGCACTGCTCCTATCACAGTGCGTAACGCTGAGGTCTCCTCACCTGCTGAAGTTTGTTGTAGAAGGAGTTTACCTTTCTCTGTCCTCCGTACCTTCGCAATATCCTTCGCTAGTCTCTTTCTTTCACTCTTTTGAGGATGTCATAGCAGCTGGTTGCTCCCTTTGATGCGATTATCGCATCAGGACTGGTCTTTTTACCTAGAACTCCTTTCTTATCATCGGAAGTCTTCTTCCTCCTATGTGTGTATGTCTGTGTATGGCTGTGCATATAGACAAAGGCGCTCTCGTAGTTGGATACACTCGACTACAGATTTCTTATTAGCCCCTTTGCCATTTTGTAAAAAAGAGCAAAGCGGAGCTACTGGAAATATGCAAAATCCAAAAGTATGTAACACCATAAAGTATATATATTCTGAATCAGGACGACAAGACGAGTTCATCTAGCCCTGTCTGTCCGTCCGTCCATCCGTCCGTATGAACGCCTGTTTCTCAGAGACTATAAGAGCTAGAGCAACCAAATTTTAAACCTAGATTTATCATTTTCGTACGCTGTACAAGTTTGTTTTTGATTTTTCAATTTCCTCCCCTGACCCCCGCAATTCTAAAAAAAAACGATTATTAAGCACAATTTTCAACCGATCAAATTTATTTTTGGCACACATCATAATTAGACCACTCTTGATCCATGTTGTGAATCTGGGTAAGATTCGATCAAAAATCTCGGAAGTTATACATCATCAAAAGTGGCGTTATGGGCTCCGGGGGGGTATAGTAGTGCGCGCAAAATAAGAGCTAGAGCAACGAAATTTGGAACGTAGATTTGCTATCTTCGTACGCTATACGAGTTTGTTTTAGATTTTCGAGTTTCCTCCCCTGACCCCCGCAATTTGAAAAAATCGATTTGCAGATACAATTTTGAACCGATCAAATTTCTTTTACGCACACATATTAAGTAGACAATTCTTCATCTACGTTGTGAATTTCGTTAAAATTGAACAATAAACACAGAAGTTATATAACATTAAGTACCACGCTATAGAGCGCTGGCGGCTAAAAGCCGTGCGCAATGGCTAAGTACGTGGAAAACTGTGTGTATGCGTTTGTATGGCTGTATATGTAGGCAAAGGGGCTCTCGTAGTCGGGTACACTCGACTTCACATTTCTTATTTGTTTTAATTTTATTAGGTAAGCATCCAATAGACATGAACAGTATCATGCCCACAAATTGACGCATTTCCAAAGACGAGATATTGAAAATGGAATTTATATTCTATTGATGAACACAAAGATTTGTGTCATATCTTATTTCCTCAAAAAAATATTTACGAAATAATTAGAAAAAGTATTCTATGGGCAGCTCAAACGCCTTTATCTCTAAAGGTAATGCAGTAAATCCATAGAACTGCATTTGCAGCTCATTGGAAACCAATTTTCTCTGTCTTCAAAGAAGTCTTGACTTTTGATAGATTTTGCCGGATTGCTTCTAGATTGGAGATTCAACGTAATCTTCCGACTCACTATTATCTAAACTACTTATTTCAAATATGTGTAGACAGAATTCGCTCTCGCTATCAGTAAAAACATCCATATCATCTTCGCTTTTAAGACCATTTATAATTCCGTTTTTAGACATATTTCTTGAATTCAAGTGGACAAATATCTTGTCTCTTCTAATAAAAATTATATAAACATAAAACATGGAAAACCACCACAATATATAGGCCCAAACACAAATATAACAAAAGATGTTATTCTAATATGTAAAAATTTGTTTATGTCCAAAGCCCCTTTGTTGCAGATCTGCAATACAGCTAAATTGCTGATTTTCTCGGGTTCTAATAGAACACTTACCACAATTCGACAATATATAAAAAATAGAATATACATCTGTTAATAATTTCCAATAGTTACAATTAAATAATTGGATTTTAATACTTTTTAGCCCCTTTGCCATAAAAAAAAGCAAAGCGGAGCTAATGAAAATGTGCAAAATCGAAAGGAATGTAACAGGTAGAAATAATCATCGGAGAGCCCATAAAGACACCATAAAGTATATATATTCTTAATCAGGACGACAAGACGAGTCGATCTAGACGTCTCCGTCTGTCTATCCGTCTGTCCCTCCGTCCGTCCGTATGAACGCCTGTTTCTCAGAGACTATAAGAGCTAGAGCAACCAAAGTTTAAGCCTAGAATTGTTATTTTCGTACGCTATACAAGTTTGTTTTTTCAATTTCCTCCCCTAACCCTCGCAATTTCAAAAAGATTATTAAGCACAATTTTCAATCAATTGAATTTCTTTTTGGCACACATCATAATTCGGCGATTCTTGATCTATGTTCTAAATCTGAGTAGGATTGATAAAAAGGGAAGTTATACATCATTAAAAGTGGTGTTAAGTGGTCCGGGAGGTCTAGTAGTGCACGCAACATAAGAGCTAGAGCAACGAAATTTGGAATATAGATTTGTTATGTTTGTACGCTATACGTGTTTGTTTTAAATTTTCGAATTTCCTCCCCTGAACCCCGCAATTCAAAAAAATTAATAAGGCACCATTTTTAACCGATCGAAATTCATTTTGGCACCCATATTAAAAATTTGCCAATACATACTGGAAGATAATGGCTTCTAAACGGTGTGTTGCATATTTGCTAATGTTAAGCTGGTACATCCAGAAGATAAGTAAAACAATGCAAAGATATGGTAACGTCATTATCGTAGATTACTAGCATGCCTTTCAAACGTGGAGCCTCAATGAAGTCCTAATCGGGGCTAAATAAGAGTAAATGGCCATAAAACTGTTTGTGGTACTCCAGCTTTTATTTGACAGTGTGATGATTCATCTTGAAGTCACTCTCCTTAAGGGGACTGCTGTGCTGGCAGAAGTTCCTTTACGAAAGTTCCTAAGCCGAAATCCAAACTAATCCGACAACTCCGACAGTGACCTTAAGAATCAAAATCGCCTATGTCCTAGCTTCCAAATGCTGTCAAAGGCGTTTGCTTGCGATCTATTACTTTTGAGAAGATCCTTGTAGAGGCACTTAATGGGGATTTGCTGGAGTGGGTAATTCACTATGAAGGTGTAGTCCATATTGAATAAGTTATGCTCAGAAAAAAAGAATATGTCTCAAT
Source organism: Zygothrica quintamaculata (assembly GCA_037044455.1). Classification (NCBI taxonomy): domain Eukaryota; kingdom Metazoa; phylum Arthropoda; class Insecta; order Diptera; family Drosophilidae; genus Zygothrica; species Zygothrica quintamaculata. Next base: position 8,875 of record JBAMBS010000736.1, on the reverse strand, counting down.
TGCTTTAAGATGTTGCAACACATTTAGTCACCCTATATAAGACATCTGATCCTATGGGCTGGGATTCAAATCATCATCGTCCAAAAGAATCTTTAAGCTGCAAGAAGTTTCCATATTCGTCTGCATTCATTGATTGCGCTGCTGAAGAAACAAATCTCTTGAATAAATAATATCACTAAATTATTATATATTGTTTTCGGATTAAACAATAACTATCAGTTCCACCTACTATATAATTGAGATCATTTGAAAATATTAATATATCTGTATTGACTTCAATCTAAATATTTTCTACTTTTTTTCACATATACTGAATAGTATATTAAACCCTTTGTGAAAGGCAAATGTTAAACAAGTAAGAAATCTGTAGTCGAGTGTACCCGACTATGAGAGCCCCTTTGCCTAAATAACACAGCCGTATACACACATACTCACACATACACACAGTAGTACACGTACTTAACTTATTGCGCGCGCCTTTTAGCCTTTTAACTTAATGTTGTAAAAATTCCGCGTTTATTGTCTATTCTTAACGAAATTCACAACGTAGATCAAGAATGGTGTAAATATTATGAGTGTTAAAAAAGAAATTTGATCGGTGGAAAATTCACGGGTTGACAGACGGCCAGACGACCAGACTGACGGATGGATGGATGGAACGACGGACGGACGGATGGACGGAAGGAGGGACGGATGGACGGAAGGACGGACGGTCGGACAGACGGAAGGACGGACGGACGGTCGGACGGAAGGAAGGACGGAAAGACGGACGGACAGGGCTACATCGACTCGTCTTATCGTCCTGACCAAGAATATATATACTTTCTGGGGTCTCCGATGATTATTTCTACCCGTTACATACTTTTGGAGTTTGCACATTTACATTAGCTTCGCTTTGCTCTTTTTTATGCCAAAGGGGCTAAAAATATTAGAGTAGAAAAAAAATGAAATGAAAAAATTTATTGAACGCTTAAGAGTTCTTGAGAGTTTGATGAAATTTTTAGTTTAAAAACTGTTTATTATTATTATTATTTATATTGAAGCAAATCAAAAATATTAACCTTAAAGCGAATAACCTAAATTCTGCATTAGATCAAATGTTTGCGCAGTTGTTTTAATTGAAATTGTTTTTTAGGCCAACTCGAAGCAAAAATTGGGGAAAAGCTAAATCCAAAAGTTTTGCTATAAAAGCAACAGTAAATGCTTCAGTTTGCATTGTAACCAACAAGTAACAATTCAGTTAATATGCTTTCCAACAAGTTTCTGGTTATTTGCTTTGGTAACAAAAAGAATATTTGTAGAGTATTAAAGGATACGTATAATAATTACTATATTTAAAATGTAGCGCTCTTCGCTGTTATCATGGTAACTTCTGGTCAGGATAGCCATGAAGGTCTGGCAGATCGTCGATTCCGTTGGCCTGGTTCCAATGAGCAGGAAGCCGACAGTCCAGATGGCGAGGAGGCCGAGGAAGAAGATTCCGACAGTGCAAATGAAAACACAGAGAATGAAGTTAACAATCAGCAAATTCAACAGGATGATGCTGGTGAAGCTGGTGATGATGATGATGATGCAGAGGCTGTCGTTGAAAACGGTGAAGATGAAACTGAAGAATAAAAATTCTATGTTTTTGTAAACATTTTGTAAGTAATACGCAAATTGTTATTATGGTTAAATTAAAATTGTATTAGTGAAAGTAAATAAGTAGAGAAAAGTTTTATCAGAATAAATTTGAAATTGCCAAAAAATTGAATATTTGTATAATTAATTTTATTTAACATAATTTAAAGTATTTATAATTCAATTTTAATATGGTTTACATATATAAATGTTAATATTTATTTGTATTATGCATTTAAATATATTTTAGGTATATTTAAACTATGACTAAACATAAAATTCACATAATTATGCCATCGCTCAATAATAATTTAATATAATTATGTTCAATTATATTTTTACTAAATGTTTAATAAGTTTTTGTGTTAACTTTGAAAAAAAAAATATTGGAATGATATACAGGCAACAAAATTTGAAACTGAAACGCCAAAACATTTAACACATAACCTTTATCCAATTACTAGACGTTTTTTGAGGTTTATTTTACTATTTCTTTTGTTATCTATTGTTTTCTTTTCTTTTCTTTCGTTTTTAATTTCTTTTGTAATAATTTTAATACATTGTCGTAAGCTGCATACCAAGAGAGATCCTTACGATCAGTTGGAATTTGACCGCCAACAGTAAATTGCACAAGTTTGTTTTTTAGGTATTTGCTGCCCTTTTTATTTCATTTCTTAAATATTTTTGTAGTCTGCCTTTTTATGCGTTGCGTTGCGTTTTGAGTCTTGTTTCTTACCGCACACCTCACTCGTGGTCTAAGCGAATCGCTCGAGATATCATCACACATTGCTGTCTGTACCCACAGCGCCAGTAAAGGAGAAAGGCTGTTCATTTTTAACAATGCCCGCCCGATCATTAGTCGTTGACGCCGTGCTGCCACCATATCCTGTTTGTTGTACTGCGGCACGCATATCTTCAGCGGAAGCTCTACGGCGATTTAAAAGAATAATTATTTAGTTATATTTATACATACGAAGGACAGAACAAACTGTGTTAAGCCTAACAAAACATAAGTTATTACTAAATAATACTGGGATATAGCCAAAATTAATACAACACTAAGTTGACGTGCTGAACTAAAAAATTTGTTATGTGCCAAGGGCCTATACTACAAGATATAGACAATACCAAATTCATTTACTATAAGGCAAATATCTATTGAGTAGTGCAACTGTTTTGCTTTTATACGTCATTTTAGAGTAGAGGAAGACAGAAAGAGTAAGAACTATTATATGTATATTAGTACTGTCTCCTTCTAAGCGGTGTAAACTAGTTACCAATTAGCTACTGCTGTGAAGCTTAAATTAATATCTGACATACACAGCGTATAAGATCAAGTTCTCTGTAAGTTCTCATTATGAGAAGCTTTATGTATTCAGATATATAAAATTTAAAAAATTTATATTATAAATGGATTAATATATGGCTTGGGACAAGCAGTGATTGGTACAGATTTGTCAACAATTTCTCTAAGGATAGGACAAAGCTTTGGGCATAAATATTGTATATCGTTTGTGTATAATATGGAAGTTGTAGCTTAATTTAAAAGCACTTAGAATAAGAACTTAAAGTTAAAAACTAATTGAATTTACAAATGATATAAAATGTAGTTCTTTTTTTACTAATATAATTCTATATACAACATTACAGAAACCGAAATAAAATAATATTATATGAATTATCTAAATCGCCATTGAAAAGATGAAAAATAATATTGCAAATTAAAGAGAAAAAAATACATATGACTAAACTACATAAATGGCAAACAATCATTGATACAACAATACTTAAATAAATGCACCGAATTGCCTTGAAGTTAGCGTACTTTTCTTGCTCTTGTAGTTATTGTAGTTGGTTTTTGCTGGAATCTGCAATTGGCTTTAACTGGACTGTTCTAGGGCAGTTTGCATGTGTACAATTTATTTGAACAGTTTTACATAATTAAGTTATTTTACTTTTATTCTTCTTGTTATGTTTATTTGTTGTTTTTTTTCTTTCTTTGTTTATATACGATTATAAATCAAATATTTTACTTCAATGATTTTTAGTGTTACGTTCATATTCGATATAGCTAAAATTTCTTACATTTTTCAGCTATATGCAAGGTATTTAATTAGGCTAGGACGACACTGTTCAGGCTGCCTTGTGATATATAGTAATTTGTAACAATTTTTCATCATATATTTAAGCCAAATTGGATGCCAATATGGATCCATAAGGTTGGTTTTATAATGAAGCGAGTTTCACATTTTGACTATTAATAACATTAACTTAATTAAACTAATTTACTAATTTTAAATATTTGCATATATATGTTGATTTCTTTATTTCTTTTTATTTTAAATAATATATATATAAATAAATAAATAAATAGATAAATATAGGAATGTCAACAGCGGACTGAAATCTGAAGAATACTGTAGGGTATTGTTATAAACTAATCACATTAAAGTTGTACAAATATGTGAAAAATAAATAACCCCAAGTTAATAAATTGCAATATGCAAACATTTGTAATTGTTTGACAACATTATTTTAAATACAATTCTGAACAATTCCACGATATAATTATATATATTATATGAATACCGTATGTATATATATATATATATATATATGTAATATGTTAATAATGCGCAAAAACAAAATTATTCTATCTCATTTAAGAGCTGTTATAAACAACAAATCAATATATTTTTAACATTTAAAGAAAGCAGATCAATTTTCGTATGTTGAACATACAATTGTTTTTAATATATACATACATACATATATATATATATATATATGTATGTATTTTGTGTTATGGAAGCTGCTGCAGCTTTTAAGCTGTTTTATAAATGTATATTCTGTATTAGCTTTAGCTACCAGTTTTTAACTTTAAATTTTCAATATTCAGTATAAATATAATTTTTCTCGCTACAAATAAATTATATGCATATATATATATATATATATATATATATATATATATATATATATATCTGCCTTTGTATATATTAAACTGTACTTTTCAACAATATATCGCATGGCAAAGGACATTGATAAGAATGCAACAACATGCAAAGGACGAAAAATGATGATCAAAATAGACAAAATGCATTTGCGCAACATTTTTTGGTATTTTCTTTTTTCATTTTTACCTCATTTTCTTGTTTCAAATTCTGTTCAGTAACAATTATGACAAGTTTTTAATTGGTGGGGTGTTTTGTAATTCTGTATTCTGTATTCAGTATTCCTACATACTTGTATTCTTTTTTTTTTTTGATTTCAGCGCGGTCCTACATTGCTTTTTTTTTTATTTTGTTTGTTAATTAATTGTTTAGATTAATTTTAATTTGAACGAACACTTAAAACTATGCGCCGTAAAATATTTGCTTCTCAATATGTTATGATATTTCTTTTTCTCTAATTTTCTTTGTGATTGTATATTAGTGAATGTATATGTATATCTGTATGTGTATGTGTATGTGTATGTGTATGTGTGTGTGTATGTGTGTGTGTATATGTGTATTAATATATGTTATTAACTTGGTTATGTTATGCTTCATTGGCAGTTGTTTTTGTATTCAGTTAGCGTATTTATGTTGGACGCCATACATCAGGATCTTCCATTAGTGTGATATGTTGATCGCCGCCCATTTGCATTTGTCCGCCCGCCTGGCCACCGGCCATTTGTGTTGGCGATGTTGCCGCAGCGGCCATATCCTCACGCGATGCTCTAATATTATGTTGTATTTTTTTTTTTTTTTTTTTTTTATTATTATTATTTGTAGTGTTAAGGAAACATTATGTTTAATATGTTTAAGATTAAGCGTAATCACACAGCGCAAGCACGTTAAAGAATAAAGAAAACATTGTTTATCGGTTAGCATTTTGTGCCATCTTTGTTTTGGTTTTTTTTGTTAATTCATCTTGGTTTAGATCAATAGCTAACTAGGCAACTAACTGGATATATTTGTAAGGCTTATTATGCCTACTATCCAACAATTACTTACTTCTTTCCTAACGCCATCATACCGTAGACAGCGCCAGTGGCAAAGATCAGTCCGCTTCCGAACAAACTGGCAAGTCCGAAACACATAAAAATAGGCGGCATCGCCATACTATACAAAGATAAATATATAATTTAGAATTACAGTTTGATGTATTTATTATTTACTACTTACGCGCAATATAGTCCAGCACGGAAAAACATTGGTTTGGAATCCACCTTATCCGACAATACATTAACCTTATCAATACATACAAAGCAAAAAGGCGCTTCAAGTGCCATCACCACAAATCCTGCTATCATTTGTATGATACCTGCGACCAGGCATGAAACACTCAGTCCAATAATAGCAAGTACATTCCATAGCCCGAATAGTATAGCAACTGAAAGTATAGATAAAATGAGATCTTTAATTACTGTACACATATATCATGCATAAGTACAAATATAATGTATGGAATGAATGGAAGCATTAATTGACATATTTTCCAGTGATCGATATACGTTAAGGATATATTATAGCTTAATTAAAAAACATTTTTCTGTAAACTAAACAAATTTCCCCCATAAATTCAATTTAAGATTTTCTCTCTTTTTAATAAAAATGTTCTATCAAGGATGCAGTTGTGTGTTAAAAGGATTAACAATCTATTGAAATATACAAAGATTAAGTCAATGTAGATCTACATCAACTTGTTCCTAGTCTCTGTGATTATCTAAAGCAGTTTGTTATATTGTATGACATCAATATCTTGAGACTTGGAGTCACAGGTTTTTCTTTTTTAAGATTTGAGAGTCATATCGGATAATTTTGCTTCTAACTTATAGTATGATGATTTAATCCTGATGTGTTCATTTTACATTTTTATTTATATATATTTAAAATATATCCATTTTGCGGTATGCAAATGGCTCTGGATATAAACGATTAACATTTGTGGCTTATGACGCATTATTTGATTTAAAAATAAAATCAATTATAAACAAGTAAGAAGTCTGTACTCGAGTGTACCCGACTACGAGAGCCCCTTTGCCTACATATACAGCCATACACACACATACTCATACATACACACAGTTCTGCACGTACTTAGCCATTGTTCGCACCTTTTAGCCCCCCACGCTCTATAGCGCGGTACTTAATGTTGTATATCTTCCGTGTTTATTGTTCAATTTTAACGAAATTCACAACGTAGATGAAGAATGGTCTACTTAATATGTGTGCGAAAAAGAAATTTGATCGGTTGAAAATTTTACCTTATAATCGATTTTTTCAAATTGCGGGGGTCAGGGGAGGAAATTCGAAAATCTAAAACAAACTCGTATAGCGTACGAACATAACAAATCTACGTTTCAAATTTCGTTGCTCTAGCTTTTATTTTACGGACGGACGGACAGACAGACAGACGGATAGGGCTAGATCGACTCGTCTTGTCGTCCTGATGAAGAATATATATACTTTATGGGGTCTCCGATGATTATTTCTATGTGTTACATACTTTTGGATTAAGCATATTTCCAATATATATATATAATATATATATATATTTCCAATATATATGTATAAAAAATTTCTATATGTGAGGCGTATATGGGATTTGTGAAAATTAGAATGTTGTCTTTGTGAGTGTGTGTGTTTACATATATAAAGCTAAAACATTTAGATAATAACATTTAACTTATGCTGTATAAGTCTGAATTTTACATAAATATATTTATATATATATATAGAAATATCGCCCCTCATATTTGGCAACACTATCTCTCAGGCCTTACTACATATAATACTTAGTAAATATATATGTAAAGCGTTATCTAATCACAAAAGCTGACTCATCCCATGCTGAAATACCATTTGCTTTCATTGCTTTCATTACTTTCCACATACACTACACCACTTTGAGCAAAAGAAAAATAAAACGCCACGCAGATCAAAGTCGTAACCCAACAAAAGAAAACACTTGTTTCAATTAGAATATTGGTGGATACTGTCGGGTTATGAATAATGCTGAGTTACCTTTTAGGGGTCTACAGACTGATAATCTAAATAGACATTATATAGATATGGATCTGTGTGTGTGTGTGTGTGAGTGTGTGCGTGTAATCAGCTGACAAATTTTATAAAAGTATATATATATATATATATATATATATATATATATATATGTATATATGTTTATAAACAAATAACCTCATAACAAATATGATAACACTCTGAAAACCACTTAAATAAATAAATTTTTAATCGTGTTAATTAAGCAAAGATCATTCTAGAGCACTGAGAAATATTAATAGATAATATTTATAAGCTCTTACAACTTAAATATAATATATATAATATCATAAAGTATTCTTTTCATAACTTATCGCATCACGCATCAATAGATCATATACGCTTGTTACTCGCCTTTCTACACAAATCAAAGAAGAAACCTGTTTCTGGTAAAATGATCTCAATTTTGAGGTTATTGCGGTACAGACCTGAATGAACTTAGGTAAAAAACAAAAAAAAAAACTATCAGCACCGTTGAGCGGCATTAAACAAAACATTTTAAACACAAGTATTAATTATAATGTACAGTTTTACGTTATGTTCAAACCGGTCAAAGGAAGCCGCATGAGTGAAAATTATTCAATTAAATTAACTAGGTGAGTGAATTTAGTAACGTTTTATAACGTTTTGATCAGAAGTTTGCCTTCTTCTTGACAACAATAGGTAAAAAACAAAAAAAGAATAACTAGTCTAGTTCACTTCGTTGATGCGGCTATTAATATATAACAACAACATTTATAAACACAACGCTATTCAATGTACTAATGTCACATGTTTCACGGTCTGATGTGTCTAAACCGTGGTGCAAAGTTGTAAGCCGTCATGAGATGAATTACCATTTATTCAATTATATATTACACTAGGTGTAGTGTATAATTTAAAAATGGTAACGTTTTATAACGGTTTTCGATCAGAAGTCTTGCACTATCTAAAAATCAGATGACAACAAGCTGACTCAAGCGACATGTGAATTATAAAGCATGTAATTAGATGTCTGATGTTCATATATTACATAGTTGCAGCAATTGAATTAGAACATAGATTAATTCATTTTTTTCCTTCCTTATCATTGTTGTCATAGAAGAAGGCAAACTTCTGATCAAAACGTTATAAAACGTTACTAAATTCACTCACCTAGTTAATTTAATTGAATAATTTTCACTCATGCGGCTTCCTTTGACCGGTTTGAACATAACGTAAAACTGTAC
>JBAMBS010000735.1:0-28746 GCA_037044455.1 Zygothrica quintamaculata | reverse complement strand
AAGTCCGTTTATAATTCATCTGGAGTTCCCCAGGTCCGTTACTTTTTAATCCCTTTACAAATGATCTTCCACATGTTTTTCCTATTCTAACATACTTATGTATGACGATGATGTGAAGTTATATGTCACTTTTAATGACACAATTTTCTCATTTATTGCAGTCTGAACGTGACCGGTTTTTTGTCTGGTATAAATTTTATTTACTTCATCTAAACTGCTGTAAATGCAAGGTCATGTCATTTCTTCGAGGTACACCTCTTACGTTCAATTACTATATTGATCAGCTTACCGTAGACAGACTTCCTTACTATATCGCCGTATTATGCTCGGAGTTATGTTCCTACATAAATTGCTTTTAGGAATAGTAGATTCTAGTATTTTATTAAGTAATACTAATATTCGTGTTTCTTCTAGATTTCCGCGTAACTATAACCCAATCTACCTTAATACATGTACCACTAATTACTTATTGCATGAACCTTTCAGGATACTCTGTTCTGACTATAACAAGCTCTACATAGTTATCAGTGTGGAATTACCCATAGAAACTAACAAAAATTCAATCCTTAAGTTTCTAACTAATTTTAATTTATTGGGTTTTTCTGGGTTTTCCCAATTCTGAGCAACAAATGTTGTATAATTTTCCATTAAATTTTCAATAAATTTAAATTTAAATTTAATTTATAAATTTTCAATTTTAATTTTAATTACTTTTATACTCAATATTTTAAAAATTTTAATTCAATTATTTTTTAATTTGTACCAAACTAAACAATTTTTGGTCGCCTGCTCAAGGTTGATATTAATTAAATAAATAAATACTCCGAGGAAAAGGCGAAATACACCTAGCCTAGAAAGCGAGGAAATGAAGACGCCACCTAAACACGCACGGGGAAGCTCTCCAACTCGTGAGGCTCAAATTACTGAGATGGACACTCTTCTGGACGAATTTCTTTTCCTGGTAATGGAAAAAATGCCAGCAGTACGACATGTCAACCGAGGCATAAAAGACTCTCTGGTCCAGCTAAAGAAGCTACAAAGAGCGATAAGAGGGCACCTGCTCGGGAAAGTTGCAGAAAGCTATGCGCAAAGCCAAACCAACACCACAACGTAAGCCTTGGCCTGATGTCATACTGCTTAAGTGCCCTCACCCGTGGAATTTCACGCATGTCCTCGCAACGGTGCAACGGTACACACATATAAGGACAGCGTGCGTGGCGTAGGACGCACAGCGGCAGGAGAACTATTGCTCGAAATGCGGAAGTCGGCAGACGACTCCAACTCCAAACTGCATTGGGCCGCACATGAATTCTGGGACTGAGCGATAGTTTAAACTATCACGGAAAAGGTACTCAAAGAAATACGAGCCATTCCGGACTGGACGGAAGCTGATGAGGTGCTGAAGAAGGTATTCAAACTCATCAATGCTGATTTTCCAGCCAAAGCTGATCTGGAGCTGCGAAAAGGCTACTCGGGGGGACACAAACAGCTACACAATATCTGCAGAAGGAATTGTCAATTATGCTTCTCGGACATATAGCAGCTAGATGCTGAAGCAAAGCTGATGCGTCGAAGCTATGCTGACAGCCATGTGTCCAAAGGTTGTCAACATACGGCTAAATGTACCCGGCGTACAGGAAAACTACCACTAACCACCTAAATTAACTTAATCTTATGCAGTAATCATCAAGTCGCTGCATCGCCCTGAAAGACGACGCGACTTAAACTTCAGGCTCTAGTGTAGTTCTAGACAAAACTTTTATGCTATCTTCCCCACGAGAAGTCACACTTATTGGCTTAGTATCTCGGGAGGGAACGGGGCGTAGGGTTAGGTTTAAGTAAGCGCAATTCCAAGATTCAGCCGCTTTACCAACATATACAACCATACACACAAATACTCACACATACACACATACTGTATACGCATCTTCGAGCCACGTTGTGAGCTTTGTTAAGAGTAAACAATAAAACGGAATTTATGCAACATGAAGTATCGCGTCATAGAGCGCGGTGTGCTATAAAGCGCGCGCAATGGCTTGAAGTACGTATACAGTATGTGTGTATGTGTGAGTATTTGTGTGTATGGTTGTATATGTTGGTAAAGCGGCTGAATCTTGGAATTGCGCTTACTTAAACCTAACCCTACGCCCCGTTACTTCCCAAGGTACTAAGCCAATAAGTATGACTTCTCGTGGGGAAGATAGCATAAAAGCTTTGTCTAGAACTACACTAGAGCCTGAAGTTTAAGTCGCGTCGTCTTTCAGGGCGATGCAGCGACTTGATGATTACTGCATAAGATTAAGTTAATTTTGGTGGTTAGTGGTAGTTTTCCTGTACGCCGGGCACATTTAGCCGTATTTTGACAACCTTTGGACGCATGGCTGTCAGCATAGCTTCGACGCATCATCTTTGCTTCAGCATCTAGCTACCATATGTCCGAACTCCAAACTCCTTGGCTCTATTTTGCTGCAAATCCTGCACCCAGCCCAACCTACTTGCACACTTTCTACAGTGAGAAGCATAATTGACAATGTCCTTCTGCAGATAGCCTTGTGTAGCTGTTTTTCAGATCAGCTTTGGCTGGAAAATCAGCATTGATGAGTTTGAATACCTTCTTCAGCACCTCATCAGCTTCCGTCCATTCCGGAATGGCTCGTATTTCTATGAGTACCTTTTCCGTAATAGTTAGTGTGCGGCCCGATGCAGTTTGGCAGTTGCAGTCGTCTGCCGACTTCCGCATTTCGAGCAATAGTTCTCCTGCCGCTGTGCGTCCTACGCCGCGCACGCTGTCCTTATATGTCTGTACCGTTGCACCGTTGCGAGGACATGCGCGAAATTCTACGGGTAAGGGCACTTAAACAGTATGACATCAGGCCAAGGCTTACGTTGTGGTGTGGGTTTGGCTTTGCGCATAGCTTTCTGCAACTTTCCCGACCAGGTGCCCTCTTATCGCTCTTTGTAGCTTCTTTAGCTGGACCAGAGAGTCTTTTATGCCTCGGTTGACATGTCGTACTGCTGGCATTTTTTCCATTACCAGGAAAAGAAATTCGTCCAGAAGAGTGTCCATCTCAGTAATTTGAGCCTCACGAGTTGGAGAGCTTCCCCGTGCGTGTTTAGGTGGCGTCTTCATTTCCTCGCTTTCTAGGCTAGGTGTATTTCGCCTTTTCCTCGGAGTATTTATTTATTTAATTAATATCAACCTTGAGCAGGCGACCAAAAATTGTTTAGTTTGGTACAAATTAAAAAATAATTGAATTAAAATTTTTAAAATATTGAGTATAAAAGTAATTAAAATTAAAATTGAAAATTTATAAATTAAATTTAAATTTAAATTTATTGAAAATTTAATGGAAAATTATACAACATTTGTTGCTCAGAATTGGGAAAACCCAGAAAAACCCAATAAATTAAAATTAGTTAGAAACTTAAGGATTGAATTTTTGTTAGTTTCTATGGGTAATTCCACACTGATAACTATGTAGAGCTTGTTATAGTCAGAACAGAGTATCCTGAAAGGTTCATGCAATAAGTAATTAGTGGTACATGTATTAAGGTAGATTGGGTTATAGTTACGCGGAAATCTAGAAGAAACACGAATATTAGTATTACTTAATAAAATACTAGAATCTACTATTCCTAAAAGCAATTTATGTAGGAACATAACTCCGAGCATAATACGGCGATAAGTAAGGAAGTCTGTCTACGGTAAGCTGATCAATATAGTAATTGAACGTAAGAGGTGTACCTCGAAGAAATGACATGACCTTGCATTTACAGCAGTTTAGATGAAGTAAATAAAATTTATACCAGACAAAAAACCGGTCACGTTCAGACTGCAATAAATGAGAAAATTGTGTCATTAAAAGTGACATATAACTTCACATCATCGTCATACATAAGTATGTTAGAATAGGAAAAACATGTGGAAGATCATTTGTAAAGGGATTAAAAAGTAACGGACCTGGGGAACTCCAGATGAATTATAAACGGACTTATAAAAAGATGATTTAAAAATAACACGTTGTATTCGCGAACATAAGTAATCGTCGATCCAGTTAAGAAGGTCTTGAGGAAATTCAATCAAACTGAACTTTTTAACCAAGAGAGTGTGATTAACGGAGTCAAAAGCCTTGCGGAAATCGTTGTAAATAGTATAAGAGGTTCCCTCCTCTTCCGGAGTTTTGTGCTGAAAGAAGTGCTACATGGGTGCAGATCTGCAAATCTTCTTTGCATGCACCGTGCTTGAAGCTGTATCCGCTACGACGGCCGAGCATGTAACCGAAGCGATATGTTATTTCAGAGTGACATCGTATGTATCGCGCTGGACTTTGCTATGTTAAAGTCGGTCACACACTTTGCCATACTGGCCCGTCCCGTGCGTATTTGTTGGCAAAGGGGTTCTCGTAGTCGGGTACACTCGACTATAGATTTATTTTTTAATTATTCAAGCCTAAGGAAATTCACAATGTTGATAGAGATATTCCATTTATTGCGTGTGCAAATGTGAAATTCGGTCTGTTTAAAAATGTGCCTAATAAGCGTGTTTTGCGTCTTTGAGAAAAAGGTGCTTACACAGATGGATAGACAGAATGAATAACAGAGCTGCATCGACTCGTCATCATCCTGATCAAAAATATATATCTAGTTTGTAGCACAGTTTGCATTATTTTGTAACCGGTTGACATCTGAACATAACGGATATAATCATACATGCCTGCTTAAACTCTAAGAATAATTTTTGTTTATTATTTTTAGCCCTTTTACCTTTTTGTAAAAAAGCAGCAAAGTGGAGCTAATGGATTTGTGCAAAATTCAAAAGTATGTAACACATTGAAATAATCATCGGAGACCCCATAAAGTATATATATTCATGATCAGGACGACAAGACGAGTCGATCTAACCCTGACCGTCTGTTTGTCCGCCTGTTTCTCAGAGACTATAAGAGCTAGAGCATCCAAATTTTAAACCTAGATTTGTTATTTTTATACGCTATACTAGTTTGTTTTTGATTTTTGAATTTTCTCTACTGACCCCCGCATTTTGAAAAAAAAACGATTATTATAAACAATTTGCAACCGATTGAATTTCTTTTTGGCACATATCATATTTAGGCGATTCTTGATCAATGTTGTAAATGTGGGTAAGATTGATCAAAAATCTCGGAAATTATACATCATCAAAAGTGGTGTTATTGGCCCCGGGGGGTATAGTAGTGCGCACAAAATGAAAGCTAGAGCAACGAAATTTGGAACGTAGATTTGTTATATTCGTACGCTACACGAGTTTGTTTTAGATTTTCGAATTTCCTACCCTGACCCCCGCAATTTGAAAAAATCGATTATAAGGTAAAATTTTTAACCGATCAAATATCCTTTTCTCACAAATATTAAGTAGACGATAATATTAAAATTATTAAGTAGATCATTCTTCATCTAAATTTCGTTAAAATTGAACAATAAACACGAAAGTTATACAACATTAAGTATCGCGCTATAGAGCGTGGGGGGCTAAACGGTGCGCGTAATGGCTAAGTACGTGCAGAGCTCTGTGTATGTATGAGTATGTGTGTGTATGGCTCTATATGTTGGCAAACGGGCTCTCATAGTCATACACTCGACTACAGACTTCTTACTTGTTTTTTTTTCTTATTGGTTGAGCATTTTCAGTTGAGCTTATATTTCTAAAAGCTGTCAACTGAACACTCAGAGGGATTGAAAAGTTGTAGTGCTCGCACACTGAGAATTAAAAACATTATATACTCAAGTAAAACATATTTTGAGCAAGAAGAAAACAAAGGGTAATGAAATTGTGTAAAACAAAAAGTATGTAACAAGTAGAAATAATCATTTGAGACCCTATCAAGTGTACATATTCTTCATCAGGACGATTAGCCCCGTTGATCTAGACCTATCTGTCTGACTTCTCTCCATATGTCCGTCCGTTCGTTTGTAGGTACGTGTGTAGGGAAAGGTGTTCATGTCATCGGGTACACTCGACTACAGTTTCTTACTAAAATCAAAAATGCTCATGGCTTGCTTGAATATTTTTACAATCCTTAAAAGACTTTTATTTTTCACACTCAACACAAATCATAAAAAATCATAGAGTCTCATATGACTACTTCTACCTGTTACATAATCTTCAATTTTATACAAATTCAATAGATAAAAGAATTCTGAATTTTAAAAAAAACTAAAACGGAGCTAATGGAAATGTGCACAATTCAAAAATATGTAACAGGTTGAAATAATCATCTGGGGCCCATTAAGTATATATATTATGATCAGCATGACTTGGTAAGTCGATATAGCCCTTGTTCTCTTATATAGCGTATGTAAATAAGGAATCCAACAACACACTCGCTATTCTGTCCAAAAATATTTCCGAAAACATGAAACCCCATCTCAAATCCCGACTTACTACTAATGACAAACATAAACAAGTTAACAATATTAATCCATACAATAATAGAAGCAAACAGCACAATGATACATTCAACAAAAAAACCAAATTCGACCCCA
The DNA here is from genome assembly GCA_037044455.1 of Zygothrica quintamaculata. NCBI lineage: Eukaryota > Metazoa > Arthropoda > Insecta > Diptera > Drosophilidae > Zygothrica > Zygothrica quintamaculata. Next base: position 22,224 of record JBAMBS010000735.1, on the reverse strand, counting down.
AACAGCAATAACAAATGGATATTTAATTCGAAGAATTCATACCCTAATAAATAACAAATAAAATATTGTAAGGCCACTGTCTATTGCAGAATGTAGCTTCCGGAAACCCAGAGCACACAGGCAGGATATAATTTGCTTGGTCAAGTCTAGAAGAAACACCTCTAATACACCGTGGACAATACATACCAGTTATACGATAATACCAAGAGCTTACTCCCTGCCAAGTAATCTCTTGCATTATCACAATACATTTACTGTTCCAACTCGCCTACCAAACTAAGTAACTCAACTAACAAAAACATTCCAGCCAGTATGACATTTAGGAAGTTATTGTACAAACTACAGTGAATTACACCTAATAATTCAAAATCACGAACAACATTTAATAGCCCTTCAGGAAACACATATAAAAAACCCAAACAATATTCCAATCTCAACCAACTACTCGCTACTCTCACAAAGTTACTTTAACTCTTTAGGAAGGCACTGCCCTTCTGATGCTATACATCCATCCAATCCAAGAGAAATTCCACTATCCAAGGAACTTCCTCATGTGTAAAAACGCAATCAGTAAAAAAAATTCTATATATACTATATCAGCTTACATTCCTATCCTAAGATATTCTTAATTACTGATCTAAATAACGTCCTCAATCAGAATCAAAATAAACTGATATTACGTGATCTTAACAGCTGGGGTTCACCTGCATACAAGAGAAGAGGAACTATTCTTCAAGCCCTTCCACAACAACTCAAACTTAAACCAACTCAACGACAAACCACCAACCCACTTCTCCACACATAGCACATTCACTCACATCGACCTATCAATTTGTACCCCTGAACTAGCAATTGATGCAAAATGGTCCACAATAAATGGTCTCCATGGTAGCGACCACTTTCCAATACTCCTATCCTTCTTCCACACAAAATGCATGCAAGCTAGTTGCCACTGGTACCAATACGTCCGAACATACACCTATCGGACTGGAACCAATGCCACTCCAGCCACAGACAGCACCGACATTAACAGCATGCCACACTCTACCTAAGAAAAGTCCCATGGTAGAACCTAGATCAAGACTAATGACCAGACAAGATGTAATCATGGCAAGCCCTTAAAAAATCAATAACCCTAGAAAACATATTAAAATACAAGAAGGCTCAACGACCCTCTTTAAAAGAGAACTAAAATTGTCCAAACGAACCTCCATATACCGCATCCACATCCCAAATCCAACCTAGCACCACTACCAAAACTATCTGGTCCAATATAAGACGTATCTGTGGCTTAAATAACACAAACCATATGTACTCTATAAGTAACCCTGAAAATAAACTTCCAATAAATGACAAACAATCTATAGCCTCTTCATTTGCAAAAAATTGAAGCCTACAAGCTGACAATTATAACTTTCCTACAAACTTCATCCAATCTAAAAACTTTATATCCTGCTTCGCCTCAACTCCATCCTACTCAGCCCAATAAATAGAAAAGGACATTATCAAATTAGAACTTACATCAGCCTTAAGGACCCTCAAAGGCCACACTCCTGGCTTAGATAGAATTTCATACCCTCTTATTCAAAAAAAAAGCAACACCCGTATTCAAACACAGAATACTTAAACACTTCAATCATATTCTCAATTCATATATTCCCTACAGCTACAAAAACATCCTCACCATCCCCATTCTAAAACCAAATGCAATTAAAAACCACATCAATTCCTACCGCCCAATAGCCTTCAACCTTTGCATAAGTAAATTGTTCGACAATATCGTAGTCAACCGTTTATGGTCGTTCGTCAGCAAAAACAAACCTAACCAAAACGGCTTTAAATAAGGAAACTCAGTCGCAGACAATCTAATATTCTTAGATCATCTAATAAACTGAATCACTCTCCCACAAGAAGCACATCTCCATTCTTTCACTTGACTTTTCAAAGCATTCGATCGTATAGGGCTCACGCCATAACTACACAGCTCCAAGATAGGAACATTGGTCTTAAAATCTTAAATTACATCATAATTTTTATGACAAATAGAAAGATTATATGCCACATCTCCAACCACACCTCTAAAGCTTTCCCAATCAAAACATGTAAGAAATCTGTAGTCTAGTGTACCCGACTACGAGAGCCCCTTTGCCTACATATACAGCTATACACACAAGAACTCACACATACACACAGCTTTGCACGTACTTAGCCATTGCGCGCGCCTTTTAGCCCCCCACGCTCTATAGCGCGGTACTTAATGTTGTATAGCTTCCGTGTTTATTGTTAAATCTTAATGAAATTCGCAACGTAAATCAGACACAATTTTTTTTAAATGAGTGCGAAAAAGAATTATGAGCGGCTTAAAACTGTGCCTTACAATCGATTTTTTTTAAATTGCGGGGGTCAGGGGAAGAAATTCTAAAATCTAAAACAAACTCGTATAGCATACGAACATAACAAATCTAAATTCTAAATAAACCCCCAATAAACTCCCCCGGGCCACATAACACCACTTTTAATAATGTGTAACTTTCGAGCTTTTTGATCAATCTTACCCAGATTTACAGCATTGATCATGAATCGCCTAAATAGGATATGTGCCAAAATGAAATTCAATCGGTTGCAAATTGTTTTTAATAATCGTTTTTTTTTTCAAAATGCGGGGGTCAGTAGAGGAAATTCAAAAATCAAAAACAAACTTGTATAGCGTATAAAAATAACAAATCTAGGTTTAAAATTTGGTTGCTCTAGCTCTTATAGTCTCTGAGAAAAAGGCGTTCATATGGACGGACGGACAGACGGACAGGGCTAGATCGATTAAGGTAGTCGTCCTGATCAAGAATATACATTTCCAATAGCTCCGCTTTGCTTATTTTTTACAAAAAGGCAAAGGGGCTAAACAGTATTCCTCAAGGCTCCCCAATCTCCGTCAACTTGTTCCTCATTGCCTATAACAAGCTCGCCCACATTATCAACCGACACAAGAATATAAATTTTATAACCTACGCTAACAACTTCCATAACATCGTAAAATTCCAAAAATATCAGACAAATCTCAAATTCTATCTTAACCCCCCTATTTTCACAGATTAATTTCTATTAATAAATGTAAGCAATTAGCCACCCCTCGCTCTGAATAGCTTTTGTCTTTTTTATTGAAACTTAACATTAATCACAATTTCGATTACAAATGCTCCACTTATTGTGTGTGCAGATGTAAAATAAGATCGGTTGAGAATTTTGCGTCTTTGAAAATAGGCGTTTACACAGATGAAGAGACTGAATGATGGACAGGGCTACATCGATTCGCCAAATCATCCTGATCATGAATATATACTGCGTGGGGTCTCAAATGACAATTTCTACATTATACATACTTTTCGATTTTGGACATATTCAATATATCTCTTCTTATATTTTTTCAAAGACAAAAGGGATTAAAAAACAAATAAGTAATCTGAAATTGGGAATAGCCGACTGCGACAACCCCTTTGCCAATATACACAAACATATAAACAGTTAAACGTGATCCGCGTCCTCCATAACGTGATACTGAATATTAAATAACTGGGCTAAATTCACAATGTCGATAAAGAATACTCCACTTATAATGTGGGAAAGTTCGGAATTGAATTGGTTGAAAGTTGTGTTTTTCGTCGTTGAGAAACATGCGTTTGTACAGATAGACAAAAAAAAACAAGTAAGAAGTTTGCAGTCGAGTGTACACGACTACGGGAGCCCCTTTGCCTACATATACAGCCATACACACACATACTCATACATACACACAGTTCTGTTAGACCCCCACGCTCTAATTTTAACGAAATTCACAACGTAGATGAAGAATTGTCTACTTAATATGTGTGCGAAAAAGAAATTTGATCGGTTAAAAATTTTACCTTATAATCGATTTTTTCAAATTGCGGGGGTCAGGGGAGGAAGTTCGAAAATCTAAAATAAACCCGTATAGCGTACGAACATAACAAATATACGTTCCAAAATTCATTGCTCTAGCTCTTATTTTACACGCACTACTATACCCCCCCGGGGCCCATAACGCCACTTTTGATGATGTATAATTTCCGAGATTTTTGATCAATCTTACTCAGATTCACAACATCGATCAAGAATGAATTAATTATGATGTGTACCAAAAATAAATTTGATCGGTTGAAAATTGTGCTTAATAATCGATTTTTTCGATTTGCGGGGGTCAGGTGAGGAAATTCAAAAATCAAAAACAAACTCGTATAACCTACGAACATAACGAATCTAGATTTCAGTTTGGTTGCTCTAGCTCTTATAGTCTCTGAGAAACAGGCGTTCATACAGACGGACAGACGGACAGACAGACAGACAGACAGACGGACAGGGCTAGATCAACTCGTCTTGTCGTCCTGATTCAGAATATGTATACTTTATGGGGTCTCCGATGATTATTTCTATGTGTTACATACTTTTCGATTTTGCACATTTCCAATAGCTCCGCTTTGCTTCTTTTTTACAAAAAGACAAAGGGGCTAAAAAAAAAAAAAAAAAACAGATAGACGCGCAGAACGACGGACAGTGCTAGATCGACAAGTCGTCCTGATTAAGAATATATATTCTGTAAATGGTCACAAGGTAATGCGTGATGCCGTCGAGCAGGTTAATGTATTATATGAGCTGGTAGCTATCCAGATACATGACAACACTGCAAAGAAGGTTATCCGTGCGAATCAGTCCTCTCAAACTTCACCACCGTTCCGAACAATAGTGGAGTCAAAGAGGAAGCAGCCCATCAAGGGTCGTACGCCACGCACTAAGTGGAAAAATCCCGATTTAGCAGCGCAGACACAGGAACAATTAGTGAAAGTAGCAAACTCTTCTGTCAATGTGGAAACTCAGGCGCCAAATGAGGGCAAGGAGTCGGAGTGGTAGACGACAATAAAAAAGAAGCCGACGAAGACGAAGATGCATAACAAAAAGCCAAGATCTGGTGCGATTGTTATAGCAGCAAAAGGCGAGGTCAGCTACTCTCACATTGTCCAAAAGGTGAAAACAGAAGGAAAACTCAAAGCACTTGGAGATGCCGTTTCTAAAATACGAAGAACCCAGAGCTCTTGCTGCAGCTGAATAAATCTGGAGAACAGACAGCTGCCTTTACGACCCTTGTAGACGAGACCTTGGGCGATCAAGCTGTGTTGCGATCTAGCTGTTGTGCGATCGCTAAGCCACCGCTTAACTATAGAGTTTAAGGATTTGGATGAGATCGCCACAATAGTTAATGTCTTAAATGCTCTAGAATTGCAGGCGAAACTGACCGCTGTTGTTGCAAAGAACATCACCTTGCGAAAGGCGAATGGCGAAACCCAAACTGCCACTAAAGGGCTGTCTACAGAGAGTTCAAAAAAGGCATTGCAGATTGCCACACTTGAGGTGGGCTGGTCAAGCTATCATCTCCGAGAACGAGTAAGCATCAGAAAATATTTCCGGTGCTTGGAGTTCGATCTCATGGCCAGACACTGCAAAAGTGAAGTTGATAGGTCCTACTTGTGCAGAAAGTGCGGGAACGCAGGATACCTGGCCAAGGATTGTACCGAACACCCTCAATGCATGTTCTGCAAAGACAAGAGCAAGGACTGGAAACACATTGCAGGAAATGCAAGGTGTCCTCTTTTTAGGAGCGCTCTCTCCAAAAAATCACTATGAAGTGCATTCAGTTAAATGTTAAACACTGCGAAGCCGCACAGTCCTTCTTGAGGAAAACCGTCGGAGAACACAACACCGATGTCGCCCTTCTGGGCGAGCCCTATAAGCCGATCCTAGAAATCGGCTGGGCTGCCAGTAACAGTAAGAAAGCCGCTATTTGGTGTACCAGAAACCACCCGAAGAAGTCGATGAGTCCTTTGAGGGATTCGTACGAGTAAAGCTAAGGGGAATAACGTTGTATAGATGTTACGCTCCGCTAAGCTGGGATCTAGAAAAGTTTAAGCAAATGCTCAGCGAATACGTAACGCGTGGGCTGTCGAATGGGGCAGTAAAGACACGAGACCCAGAGGATCCATCCTGTTGGAACAACTCTCAGCAATTGAACTAGGAGAAGCAAATACCGGCGATGAACTCACTTACTGGAAGGCCGGAAGGGGATCTGTCATTGATCTCACATATCTGAGCCCCTCATTATGCAGGAAAACTGTCTGCAAGTTAAGCAAACAGTTCACGGCTAGCGACCAGCTGTTTCGATACCGCGATATTCAAAGACTTTCTCCTTAAAAGTCAGTGGAACCCGGTAAGCGCAGCAGAGGACACGGCAAAAAAACGGCATCGCCTTATCCTTCTTTCCAAAGGAAATAAGCCCATAGAGGAACCATCAGGATAACGGCCAATCTGTCTGCTGGACACGATTGGGAAGGTCCTAGAAAAGATCATCTATAATAGGTCGTTGGCTGTAATAGGAGAAAAGAAAGCGCTATCGGAGTATCCGTATGGATTTCACAAGGGAAGATCAACAGTACACGCCATTTTGACAGTTGTTAATATCGCCAGTAATGCAATCGATGGTGTCCGGTGGCGGGGAGGATCCAAAGAGTACTGTGCTGTGCATTGAATATAAAAAATGCCTTTAACTGAGCGAGATTGGCGAGCATTAAAAATGCTCTTCTTAGAATTGGTATACCCATTTACCTGCTAAAATTCATTACAAGCTACATCTCTGACAGAGTGCTGGAGTACGAGACTGATAGGGTTCCAAAACGGTACACGGTGACAGCTGGTGCTCCACAGGAATCGGTTCTAGGACCACTTCTTTGGAATATTATGTACGACAATTCCCTCAAAATCCAGCTACCCTTGGGGTGTACACTAATTGGGTTTGCCTGATTATTTCGCCACTGATTATTTCTACCTGTTACATTCTTTTCGATTTTACACAAATCCGCTAGTTCCGCTTTGCTCTTCTTAGCCCCAAATCCGAAAGTATAAAACACTAGAAATAATCAAAGTATGATTATTTCTATGTGTTACATACTTTTCGATTTTGCACATTACCAATAGTCCGCGTTGCTTCTGTTTTTATAAAAAGGCAAAGAGGCTAATAAGTAATATGCAATTAATCAAAAAAATTAGGTTAAATAAAAATATTTAAAAATTAAGAAATATGCAATAAATATGTTACATAAAGTTTAAGATTAATAAGAAATAATTTGTTTTATTTAGCGACGCATTTGGAGCAGCACTTAGCCAATCAACAACTCAAGCGAAGGCTTGCAAAAAAAGAAACCATAATACTGAACACACTCAATACAATTTTGACTCTGTTTTTGTGTATATATTTTTACCCAATCCTCTTTTGACGTTAACGCGCCAGCATATACACGCACACTTGTTCAAAAAAACTACCTAATCTATATTGATGCTTGCTACTGTACACAGTTATGCATTATTCCGAGGCTGCCACTTATATTCAGTGGTTTGGTAACAAAAAACACCACGGTGTTAAAGTCACGCTACATTTACCCGGTGCACTCTTGCAGTTCTCTGATACGTACCAAAAGTTTCAAAGAGAGATACGCAAAATCTAACCTTTATGATAAAGAACAAATAAAAATTGCGCACCACACACTTTATAAATTTTTTAATAACACTAAATCCAAAATAGACAAAAACAACATAATATACAGAATACCATGCAAAGGTGTTAATGGAACAGTGTCTGATAACAGTATCAAAACACAAATCGAACATTAAACTAGTCAACACAATAAAAACACAAAAAATTTTATTATTAGCACACTGTTGATAGACTGGACACACCCTCGATTTTGACAATACATAAATACTTCAACAAGAACAACACAACAACAAACGGTTCCCGTTAGAAATGCTACACATAACTAAAGAATAAACTACAAAACAGATACTGACAATGTAGCACATATTTTCAAACACATACTTAACGTTAATTAACGACTCCACATACGATCAGACAGACGTGTTAAAAATTTGTAAGCACCATAATAATTAATACAATTTAATAGAATTTAATTTATACAAATTTCTCTTTTTTAGCCCCTTTGTCATAAAAAAAGCAAAGCGGAGATAATGGAAATATGTAAAATCCAAAAGCATGTAACATATAGAAATAATCATCGGAGACCTCATAAAATACATATATATACGAGGTTTGTTGATATAGTATCGCGAATTTTGTGTTTTTTCAAAAATTATTTATTTGTTTATGAATATCTATTTTGTCCCCTTCAAAGTAGTACCCATTAGACATTATACACTTGTGCCAACGGTTTTTTCAATCTTCAAAGCACTTCAAAAAATCATTTTTTTTTGTATCTTGTTCAGCTCCTCCTTCGATGCCGTCTTTATCTCATCAAGCGTAGCGTAACGTCGTCCTTTCATGGGCCTCTTCAGTTTAGGGAACAAAAAAAAGTCACAGGGGGCCAGATCTGGGGAATGCGGTGGCTGCGGTATCATTAGTGTGTTGCTTTTGGCCAAAAACTCACCCACAAGCAATGCTGTTTTTGGTCACAATTGAGCAATTTTGGTACGAATTTCGCGGCAACCCGTCTCATGCCCAAATCATTGATAAATATCGAATGGCACGAGCCAATCGATATGATTAGGTCCTCAGGAACTTCTCTAACGGTGATTCGACGATTGGCCAATATCATTTTCTCCACGTCATTAAACTCGTGCAACCAAAGTAGCTGTCAACAATTAAGTGAACATTCAAAATGGCGGAGCTTGTCGGCATAAGTAAGACACATGAGCACCAACATAACGCCACTAAAAAATCGATATTCGAATATACATAACCCGCGAAAATTCAAAATTCTCGATACTTTTTGAACAAACCTCGTACTTCATCATTCCCATTATTGGCTAATTCAACATCCAAAGACTTAAAGGTCTTCAGAAAGCTACCCCTTACATTAGTTGGATTTCTTCCCTACTCTACTACCCAGCCAATAAAATCTCCTTCAATAACAAACGGAGATTTACCACAAGCATGTTCCACAATCTGCTTCATCATACTTTGGAATTGGTTCAAATTCGAAATTTTGCTGCATACCCATCCACTATTTCTGACTATATTTGAGGGATTCGCACAGGAAGACAAAATCTGTCCTTTTTTTTCGAAGAGACTACGTCAGGAGACTATGAGCAGCCTCACAGTGGCTGAAATTTATCTAGGTGCAATTCAATATGATGTCTTTGAGAGTGTTTCTTTAAACACAGGACACCTTCTGCTGCCATTGATGTGGTCGGCATCTAACTGGCCATCTTCCCTGCAGAGAATTCAGAGAGAATCTTTTAAGCAGTAGCTACCTTACTTCTATAGTGTCTAGCTATATGTCCGAATTTCAATGTGTATTCTCTTTCGGATCGTGGAATTTACCTATCCTACTTTTAGCTTACCTACACTAAGGATACTCTTTGCCGTATATGCAGGTAAGCTTATAGACACTGTTTGAATTTTCCAATGCGTATTGCAAAGGACTATATCGTCCACCAGCAGCTGCATCATAAGAGCTGTTTGAATTTCCTTCTTGGTCGTTACCTCATCTACGTCCCTGAGTTCTACCACTGGCCAATGAAAAGGATGTTTTTTCGGACTTCTGCTTATCATGCGGAATGCTGAGATCTCCTTGCACGTGGAACTTAACTGCAGCGGACCCCTTACTTCTTTTTGTTCGGGGTGTCTGTACTACTTTGTCTTGCTTTCTGTTTTACTCTGTCCATGCTGTAAACAATGGTGGTCTGGAAATCATGAGATGTTCTAATCACCGCCTTAGCCTGATTGACCTGCAAATGCTCAACAAAAATTAAACAGGGCTTGTATGCTTTTAATGCAGTTCCCAGTCGTCTGGTGAATAGAACTGCACGCTGTGGTCTTGTTCTTTAGGCCAATCACCACACCGTTTTTTTTTTTATTTTTATGCCCCTTTGCTTTTTGAACAATGGTAAAAAGGAAACTAATGGATGTGTACAAAATTGAAAAGTATTCGAACTTTTCGATTTCAACTTCAACTTCTTCGTCTCGGTTTCGGTATTCTTCTTCTTGGGAACCATTTAGCCTTGTGATTAGACAGCTCATAGAGCTCTACCACTAACTGAAAGTAGTTCAGCTTCTGCTCCCTTAGTTTCCTTTATGAAGTGACGCTGTGTCTCGAAGGCTATTAGGAGTATGCTTATTCGTTCTCGTCTGACTCAAGAAAGCTTCGCAGGTCTTGTTTTGGTACTATTGTGGAAAAGGCCAGCGGGCGAGGTAGTGAAACCGAGAGTGAGTATAGTCACATCCTGGATTTTTGTCGCCTTTCATATATGCCAGTCTTCTTTAAAATTGAAGCCTCTAAACAGGGAGCAAAGTGTCTGACCGGCTTGAAAATGGCAAAGTCCAGTGCGATCCATATCTGGTCACTCTCAAGTAGCTCATCGCCTCCACGTGGCGTCCCTGGCAACAGCCCCCCGTCAACCGACGGGAGATTGACCAAGATGTGAAGACGGAAATCCATTTCACATCTGAATTATACTGAGCGGTGTGGTGGTCTGCGTCTAAACCAAATCGGCCGGCAGTTATCAGCGCCGGACTCTGGCCAAGCAAATGGCATCAATGGTTGTGGAAAACTTAATTACTCCAGGTGGCAGTCACAATAGTTAATATCCACCAGTGGAACACTCCACGGCAGGGGAACGGATTCTGGAGGCCCCAGCACCCATTGTAGAGAAGAGGAGTACTGCGTCGGTGGCATGCTTGGCCGGCACAGCGGACACACCTGTAAGCAAAGTGGAGGCAGATGTGTACCATTTCACGCTTTTGGCAGAAGAGAAACCCCGGCAGAGGAAGAAACCTCTAAAACACAGAGGAAGCGACGAAACGCAATAAGCACGGTAAGCGAAAAAAAAACAAACCACCTAAACGCGCACGGGAAAGCTCTGAGGCCTAAATTATGGAGATGGGCACTATACTGGACAAAATTCTTTTCCCAGTAATGGAAGAGAAGCCAGCAGTGCGTCATGTTAACTAAGATATGAAGGACTCCTTGCTTCAGCTGAAAAACATGCAAAGAGCGATAAGTGGGCATCCACATGGGAAAGCGAAGGGGCGTGCCCTCAGTAGAGCTATTCCATGTACCACACAGGCCAAGAGAGCAGGTGTGGAGAAAGCGACGCAAAAGAGCCCACCGTCACGGAACTGCAGTTACAGTAAGGTAACTAAAAACTGAGTGCCGCAGGTCAGAGGAGGTAACGCAGATTATAAACCACCGCCCAAACAAGACAAAAGCCCAGCGGGTGAGCAAACCAACAAGCCCAAGAGCAAGAAAAAGCGGCATGAGCGAAGGGCAGAAATCTCTCCCAAAGCACAACAGCAGCAAAAGTGGCAGAAAGCTAGACGTAAAGCCAAGCCCACACCACACCGCAAACAGCGAACCGATGCCATAGTAGTAAAGTTCCCTGACCCAGCGAATTACGCGCAATTTTGTGCAACGGTGCAAACCAACAGCGCACTACAGATATATAAAGACAGCGTGCGCGGCGTAGGACGCACAGCGGAAGGGGAAATGCTCGAAATGCAGAAGTCGTCAGACGACTCCACTGCCAACTGCAGCGGGCCGCACATTGTCAGGGATCGAGCAATAGTAAATACCATTACCAAATATGTACTCGTAGAAATACGAGACATTCTGGAAACGACGGAAGCCGGTGAGGTGCTGAAAGAAGTATCTAAGCTCATAGATGGTGATCTACGAGCCGAAGCTGCACAAAGGCTACTGGAAGTCAAACAGCCACCCTTACCCTGCAGAAGGAATTGGCAAACACGCTTCTCACTGCAGAAAGATCCGTAGCAAATTAGACCCTAGGCAGTTCTATAAGTATCTGGAGCTCGGACCCGGAACGGAGGAAAAAAAACAGGCACACCATACCCTAAGCAAAATGTGCCCGGCCACCACTAACCGCCATAATAAAGTTAATTCAACTTAACTTAGATCACTGCAGAGCTGCGCAAGATCTCCTGGCACAGACTGTTAGGGAGCACGCAGTCGATCTTGCCATCCTAAGTGAACCATACCAGAACAATGATGATGGTGCCTGGGTCCATAGCCAGAGCGCGTGGGCGGCAATCTGGAGCTATGGACAACCAGCTCTTCAGCACACAGAGACCGCGTGTGCTAATGGCTACGTACGGACTAAGTAATGCGGTATTTACATTTACAGCTGCAAACCCCTCTGTATGCTAGACGTGAGCGCTAAATTGTTCGAGGGGGTCATCAGCGACAGACTTGTAATGAAGCTGGAAGAACGGCAAGGGCTCTCAAACTGGCAATTTTGGTGTTATCAATGCAGTGGTGGACATCGCTTCCGCACCCATAAAGCGTACACGATGAAAAGGTGGTGCAGTATTGCCTGGTCACGACACTTCATTTCAAAAATGCACTCAATTTCCCAAATTGGTAATGCATAACCAGCGCCTTAGAACATCTAGGCTCACAAGAGTACCTGAGGAACTTGATTTGCAGCTAACTCAAGGTCAGAGTACTGCTTTATGACACTGCAAAAGGTCGGCGGCAGTACAACGTCATAGGCGGTGTTCCATAAGGCTCGGTGCTGGGTCCAGTACTGTGGAACGTGATGTATAATGCAGTACTACAACTGGATGCGCCACAGGAGACCCGAATAGTGGGATTTGCGGTCGATATCGCCATAGTCGTGGTCGCTAAACAACTGCAAGAGGTGGAAGCTAAAGCAAATACCGCCGTCCAGAAAGTTACCGATTGGCTGCACGACAATGCACTCTCGTAAGCCGTTGACAAGACCAAGGCATTCCTCATCATCAGGAAGATGGTCGATGGGCCACTGCCATGGCGATGAGGTCTCTCGGACAGGCATGTAGGGCCACTTACCGCACGTGTGCTCTGCGAGTCACTAGTGTCTTCCGCACAGTATCCAACGATGCAGTGTTGGTGCTGGCAGGCATGATCCATTCGAACTTCTAGCGGCAGACTCGACGAACTCAGAGGACACACCAAAAAGAAGGCGTCAGACTACCCTGCAGCAGTGGGAACAGCGGTGGTCCCAATAAACCAGACGCAACTAGACGAGACAGATTATTCCGGACGTAGGACGGTGGTAATATTGGGAATATGGATAAATGGAGTTCTTGCTAACGCATCTGATGACTGGGCACGGATGCTTTAGAGCATATTTGTTTAGTTTCCACCTTGTGGTTAGTCCGTATTGCACACAGTGTGCACCGACAATTGAAAACGCGGAATAGGTCCATTTTGTCTGTCCACTTATTTTTTACTGTAGAACGGAAAGAGCTAAGCCTAATCATTGGGAAACCCTTCATAGTCAAAGCGCGCAAAATAGTTTAAAGTGTGTGTAGAACTGTGTGTATGCTTGTGTATGGCTGTGTCTGTAGGGACTCGGGTACACAATACTACAGATTTCTTACTTGTAAGTAAGAAATCTTTTATGGAATATACCTGATTTTAATGTGATAATGTGTGATCCATAACCCGATACTTGATGTTTAATAACTTCCGAATTTGCTATTAAATCTACTTTTTGATTACGCATAAATTCAATAGATTCCTTCTTAACTTTAAATAAAAATAAGTAATCGGAAATCGGGAATAACCGACTTCAACAGCCTATTTGCCATACACACACACACATACATATAAACAGTTAAACAAGTAATCCTCATCAAGAATATATATAGGGTGTGTGATCTCAGCTGAATTTTTCTACCTGATACATATCTTTCCATCTTTCACAAATTTAATAGATCTTCTTTAATTTTTTTCCCTATGGCAAATGCGGCTAGCAAAATAAATTAGAAATCTGTTTTGGAATGTTTCTGATTTGGATAGCCCCTTGCTAATAAACAGAAACATATAAACAGCTAAACTGGCGTGCGGAATTTATGGTGCTCCATCACGCAATACTTACTGCTAAATAAATTCCGTAATTTTTATTCAACCTTAACGATATTCGCAATGTCAAGGCTCCAGTTATTAGTCTCATTGCCTTAAGAGCAAAAGGAAACTAATGGAAAAACTCGAAAAAAATGTACCAGATGGAAATAATCATGGGAGACCTTATAAAGTATACATATTCTTGATCAGGACGACAAGCAGAGCCGATCTAGCCCTGTCCGTCTGTCTGTACGGTAGACGGTCTGTTTCTCAGAGACTATAAGAACTAGAGCCAAACCAAACTTAGAATCAAGATACGATATTTTCGTACGCTATACGAATCTGTGTTAAATTTTTGAATGTCCTCCCCTGACCAACACAAATCAAAAACAAGTAAGAAGTCTGTAGACGAGTGTACCCGACTACGAGAGCCCCTTTGCCTACATATACAGCCATACACACACATACTCGTCCAAACACACAGTTCTTCACGTACTTGGCCATTGCGCGCACCTTTTAGCCCCCCACGCTCTATAGCGCTATAATTTATGTTGTATAACTTCCGTGTTTATTGTTCAATCTTAACGATGTTCACAACGTAGATTAGAAATAGTCTAAATAATATGTGTGCAAAAAATAATGATCGGCTAAAAATTGTGCCTTATAATCGATATTTTCGAAATCCGGTGGTCACGGGAAAAAATTCGAAAATCTAAAAAAAACTTGTGTAGCGTAAGAACATAACGAATTTAGATTCCAAATTTCGTTGCTCTAGCTCTTATTTTGCGCGCACTACTAAGCCCCCCGAAATTTGGTCGATTGAGATCAACTCGTCCTGTCGTCCTGATTCAGAATATATATAATTTATAGGGTCTCCGATAATTATTTCCATGTGTTACATACTTTTCGATTTTGCATATTTCCAATAGTTCCGCTATGCTTCTATTTTACAAAAAGGGCAAAGGGGCTAAAAACGAACAATTTATTATCAATCAAATTTCTATTTGACGCACATAATAATTATACTATTCTTGATCTACGTTCTGAATCTCATTAAGATTGAACAAAAAATAATGAAAACTTATAAATTAAATTTAAATTTAAATTTAAGCTGGGAGTATTGAAAATTGAATTAAAAATGATCCAAAATTACTTGCAAAGCATTGGAAAAACCCAGAAATACCCAATTAGATCATAAATATTAGTAAAAGTGTTAGGTATTGGTCGTTAAAAAGGTAACAATTAGATTTTTGTTAGCTTCTAAGGGTAATTCCGCACTGATGACTCTGTAGAGTTTGTTATAGTCAGAGAAAAGTACACTGAAAGGTTCATGCAATTAGTAGTACACGTGTTAAGGGAGATTGGATTAAAGTTTTGTGAAAATCTAGAGGGAATGCAAATGTTAATATTACATAGTAATATACTGGAATCTACTAATTTAAAAAGTAATTTAGGAATGAACATAGCTCCAAGCATAGTCTGACGATTAGTAGGGGATACAAGGTTAATTAGTGAAAGTCTACTTGCGTACGAAGGATGATCCGTACCGGGAGCCAAGTTAAAAGCGCGTAGAGAAAAGAGAAGAAAATTCTTCTGTACAGACTCTATTTTATCTTGATGTACCGACTATTGTGGTGGCCATACACAAGATCCGTATTCTAAGATATGTCGGACGATGGCAGAATAAATTATTTTAGTTGTATAAGGGTCATCAAATTCTTTGAACCATCTTTTAACAAATTCAAGAGTTTTAGTAGGGTTATTTAATGTAAGAGCAACATGGGCATTAGAATTTCTAAGTCCATGACGCTATCTAATCTGTCAAGTGATAAAAGTAAAGATAAGAGGTGATACTCTATAAAACGACATAGATTTACATTTAGAGCAAGTAAGATGTAATAAATTACACTTGCACCAGATATAAAATAGGTCTTGTTCCGACTGCAATAAATGAGGAACTATTATGAAATTAGAAATAACGTACAACTTCACATCATCGGCATACATTAGTATGTTACAATTGGAGAAAACATGAGGAAGATCATTTATAACAAGTAAGAAATCTGTAGTCGAGTGTACCCGACTACGAGAGCCCCTTAGCCTACATATACAGCCATACAAAGATGTACTCACACATACACCCAGTTGTAACCGTAATTAGCCATTGCGCGCGTCTTTTAGCCCCTAGCGCTGTATATTGTTCAATCTTAACGAAATTCACAACGTACGTGAAAAATGGTCTATTTATTATGTGTGCTATATCTATTTGACGCACATAATAATTATACTATTCTTGATCTACGTTCTAAATCTCATTTAGATTGAACAAAAAATAATGAAGTTATGCAACATTATATACCGTGTTTTGGTGCGGGGTTGTGGGAGGGGGGATATTGCTCTATAAGCGCGTGAAATAGCTTAAAGTGCGTGTAGAACTGTGTTTATGTACGTACTTACGATGTGTATGACTGTGTCTGTAGGCAAAGAGGTTCCTGTAGTCAGGTACACTCGACTACAGATATACTACTTATTAGTTGATAATTGTGCTTAATAAGCGTAATTTTTCGTCTTTGAGAAACAGGCGTTTGCACAGATGAATGGTCGGAATTACAGGTAGGGCTAGATCGACTCTTCAATTCATCCTGTTCAAGAATATATGTTCTTAATACAGTCTCAGATGACTAATTCTACCTGATACATACTTTTCAATTTAACAGAATTTCAATAGATCTCTTTTACCCTTTGTCAAAGGCATAGTCGGGTAAAAACACAGATAAGAAATCTGAAATCGGGATTAACCGACTTTGACAGCTCTTTTACCCATATGCACAAACATTCATATACATATATACAGTCAAAATTGCGCGCGACATATAACCTGTTCGCGCTCTGTAAGTGTTACTAACTGTTAAATAACTATTGTCTAAAGCCTTTTTGCCTTCAAAAGGCCAAATCGGAGCTAATGGGAATGTGCAAAATCCAATAGTATGTAACAGGTACTATGAATCATTTGAGACCTTATAAAGTGTTTATTTTCTTTATCAGGATGACGAGCTGATTCTTAAGGATCATGTTTTAAAGCAATTCGATCGGTTTCTCACTCCGTGGGCTCTTAGCCTCTGTTGGCGACAGTTTGTGTGCGCCCGTACCTACTTGACCGGGGTCAATTGGTTTTTAGTCACCTCACTATAACTACAGTTCCGTGACGTAGGGGACATTTGTGTAGCTTTTTCAACACCAATTCCCTTGGATTGCTGTGGACAGGCCCCATCACTTTCCCTAGCAGGTGCCCTCTTATCGCTCTTTGTAGCTTCTTTAGCTGGACCAGAGAGTCTTTTATGCCTTGGTTAGCATGTCGTACTGTTGTCATCTTTTCCATTACCAAGAAAAGAATTTCGTCCAGAAGAGTGTCCATCTCAGTAATTTGAGCCTCACGAGTTGGGGAGCTTCCCGTGCGTGTTTAGGTGGCATCTTCATTTTCTCGCTTTCTAGGCTTAGTGTATTTCGCCTTTTCCTCGGAGTATTTATTTATTTAATTAATATCAACCTTGAGCAGGCGACCAAAAATTGTTTAGTTTGGTACAAATTAGAAAAATACATTAAAATAAATTTTTAAAATATTGAGTATAAAAGTAATTAAAATTAAAATTGAAAACTTATAAATTAAATTTAAATTTTAATTTAAGCTGGGAGTATTGAAAATTGAATTAAAAATGATCCAAAATTACTTGCAAAGCATTGGAAAAATCCAGAAATACCCAATTAGATTATCAATATTAGTAAAAGTGTTAGGTATTGGTCGTTAAAAAGGTAACAATTAGATTTTTGTTAGCTTCTAAGGGTAATTCCGCACTGATGACTCTGTAGAGTTTGTTATAGTCAGAGAAAAGTACACTGAAAGGTTCATGCAATTAGTAGTACACGTGTTAAGGGAGATTGGATTAAAGTTTTGTGAAAATCTAGAGGGAATGCAAATGTTAATATTACATAGTAATATACTGGAATCTACTAATTTCAAAAGTAATTTAGGAATGAACATAACTCCAAGCATAGTCAGACGATTAGTAAGGGATACAAGGTTAATTAGTGAAAGTCTACTTGCGTACGAAGGATGATCCGTACCGGGAGCCAAGTTAAAAGCGCGTAGAGAAAAGAGAAGAAAATTCTTCTGTACAGACTCTATTTTATCTTGATGTACCGACTATTGTGGTGGCCATACACAAGATCCGTATTCTAAGATATGTCGGACGATGGCAGAATAAATTATTTTAGTTGTATAAGGGTCATCAAATTCTTTGAACCATCTTTTAACAAATTCAAGAGTTTTAGTAGGGTTATTTAATGTAAGAGCAACATGGGCATTAGAATTTCTAAGTCCATGACGCTATCTAATCTGTCAAGTGATAAAAGTAAAGATAAGAGGTGATACTCTATAAAACGACATAGATTTACATTTAGAGCAAGTAAGATGTAATAAATTACACTTGCACCAGATATAAAATAGGTCTTGTTCCGACTGCAATAAATGAGAAACTATTATGAAATTAGAAATAACGTACAACTTCACATCATCGGCATACATTAGTATGTTACAATTGGAGAAAACATGAGGAAGATCATTTATAACAAGTAAGAAATCTGTAGTCGAGTGTACCCGACTACGAGAGCCCCTTAGCCTACATATACAGCCATACAAAGATGTACTCACACATACACCCAGTTGTAACCGTAATTAGCCATTGCGCGCGTCTTTTAGCCCCCAGCGCTGTATATTGCTCAATCTTAACGAAATTGAGAACGTACGTGAAAAATGGTCTATTTATTATGTGTGCTATTTCTATTTGACGCACATAATAATTATACTATTCTTGATCTACGTTCTGAATCTCATTAAGATTGAACAAAAAATAATGAAGTTATGCAACATTATATACCGTGTTTTGGTGCGGGGTTGTGGGAGGGGGGATATTGCTCTATAAGCGCGTGAAATAGCTTAAAGTGCGTGTAGAACTGTGTTTATGTACGTACTTACGATGTGTATGACTGTGTCTGTAGGCAAAGAGGTTCCTGTAGTCAGGTACACTCGACTACAGATATATTACTTATTGGTTGATAATTGTGCTTAATAAGCGTAATTTTTCGTCTTTGAGAAACAGGCGTTTGCACAGATGAATGGTCGGAATGACAGGTAGGGCTAGATCGACTCTTCAAGTCATCCTGTTCAAGAATATATGTACTTATTACAGTCTCAGATGACTAATTCTACCTGATACATACTTTTCAATTTAACACAATTTCAATAGATCTCTTTTACCCTTTTTCAAAGGCATAGTCGGGTAAAAACACAGATAAGAAATCTGAAATCGGGATTAACCGACTTTGACAGCTCTTTTACCCATATGCACAAACATTCGTATACATATATACAGTTAAAATTGCGCGCGACATTTAACCTCTCCGCGCTCTGTAAGTGTTACTAACTGTTAAATAACTATCGTCTAAAGCCTTTTTGCCTTCAAAAGGCCAAATCGGAGCTAATGGGAATGTGCAAAATCCAATAGTATGTAACAGGTACTATGAATCATTTGAGACCTTATAAAGTGTTTATTTTCTTTATCAGGACGACGAGCTGATTCTTAAGGATCATGTTTTAAAGCAATTCGATCGGTTTCTCACTCCGTGGGCTCTTAGCTTCTGTTGGCGACAGTTTGTGTGCGCCAGTACCTACTTGACCGGGGTCACCTGGTTTTTAGTCACCTCACTATAACTACAGTTCCGTGACGTAGGGGTCATTTGTGTAGCTTTTTCAACACCAATTCCCTTGGATTGCTGTGGACAGGCCCCATCACTTTCCCTAGCAGGTGCCCTCTTATCGCTCTTTGTAGCTTCTTTAGCTGGACCAGAGAGTCTTTTATGCCTTGGTTAGCATGTCGTACTGCTGGCATCTTTTCCATTACCAAGAAAAGAATTTCGTCCAGAAGAGTGTCCATCTCAGTAATTTGAGCCTCACGAGTTGGGGAGCTTCCCCGTGCGTGTTTAGGTGGCATCTTCATTTTCTCGCTTTCTAGGCTTAGTGTATTTCGCCTTTTCCTCGGAGTATTTATTTATTTAATTAATATCAACCTTGAGCAGGCGACCAAAAATTGTTTAGTTTGGTACAAATTAGAAAAATACATTAAAATAAATTTTTAAAATATTGAGTATAAAAGTAATTAAAATTAAAATTGAAAACTTATAAATTAAATTGAAATTTTAATTTAAGCTGGGAGTATTGAAAATTGAATTAAAAATGATCCAAAATTACTTGCAAAGCATTGGAAAAACCCAGAAATACCCAATTAGATCATCAATATTAGTAAAAGTGTTAGGTATTGGTCGTTAAAAAGGTAACAATTAGATTTTTGTTAGCTTCTAAGGGTAATTCCGCACTGATGACTCTGTAGAGTTTGTTATAGTCAGAGAAAAGTACACTGAAAGGTTCATGCAATTAGTAGTACACGTGTTAAGGGAGACTGGATTAAAGTTTTGTGAAAATCTAGAGGGAATGCAAATGTTAATATTACATAGTAATATACTGGAATCTACTAATTTCAAAAGTAATTTAGGAATGAACATAACTCCAAGCATAGTCAGACGATTAGTAAGGGATACAAGGTTAATTAGTGAAAGTCTACTTGCGTACGAAGGATGATCCGTACCGGGAGCCAAGTTAAAAGCGCGTAGAGAAAAGAGAAGAAAATTCTTCTGTACAGACTCTATTTTATCTTGATGTACCGACTATTGTGGTGGCCATACACAAGATCCGTATTCTAAGATATGTCGGACGATGGCAGAATAAATTATTTTAGTTGTATAAGGGTCATCAAATTCTTTGAACCATCTTTTAACAAATTCAAGAGTTTTAGTAGGGTTATTTAATGTAAGAGCAACATGGGCATTAGAATTTCTAAGTCCATGACGCTATCTAATCTGTCAAGTGATAAAAGTAAAGATAAGAGGTGATACTCTATAAAACGACATAGATTTACATTTAGAGCAAGTAAGATGTAATAAATTACACTTGCACCAGATATAAAATAGGTCTTGTTCCGACTGCAATAAATGAGAAACTATTATGAAATTAGAAATAACGTACAACTTCACATCATCGGCATACATTAGTATGTGACAATTGGAGAAAACATGAGGAAGATCATTTATAACAAGTAAGAAATCTGTAGTCGAGTGTACCCGACTACGAGAGCCCCTTAGCCTACATATACAGCCATACAAAGATGTACTCACACATACACCCAGTTGTAACCGTAATTAGCCATTGCGCGCGTCTTTTAGCCCCCAGCGCTGTATATTGCTCAATCTTAACGAAATTGAGAACGTACGTGAAGAATGGTCTATTTATTATGTGTGCTATTTCTATTTGACGCACATAATAATTATACTATTCTTGATCTACGTTATGAATCTCATAAAGATTGAACAAAAAATAATGAAGTTATGCAACATTATATACCGTGTTTTGGTGCAGGGTTGTGGGAGGGGGGATATTGCTCTATAAGCGCGTGAAATAGCTTAAAGTGCGTGTAGAACTGTGTTTATGTACGTACTTACGATGTGTATGACTGTGTCTGTAGGCAAAGAGGTTCCTGTAGTCAGGTACACTCGACTACAGATATATTACTTATTGGTTGATAATTGTGCTTAATAAGCGTAATTTTTCGTCTTTGAGAAACAGGCGTTTGCACAGATGAATGGTAGGAATGACAGGTAGGGCTAGATCGACTCTTCAAGTCATCCTGTTCAAGAATATATGTACTTATTACAGTCTCAGATGACTAATTCTACCTGATACATACTTTTCAATTTAACACAACTTCAATAGATCTCTTTTACCCTTTTTCAAAGGCATAGTCGGGTAAAAACACAGATAAGAAATCTGAAATCGGGATTAACCGACTTTGACAGCTCTTTTACCCATATGCACAAACATCCGTATACATATATACAGTTAAAATTGCGCGCGACATTTAACCTCTCCGCGCTCTGTAAGTGTTACTAACTGTTAAAGAACTATCGTCTAAAGCCTTTTTGCCTTCAAAAGGCCAAATCGGAGCTAATGGGAATGTGCAAAATCCAATAGTATGTAACAGGTACTATGAATCATTTGAGACCTTATAAAGTGTTTATTTTCTTTATCAGGACGACGAGCTGATTCTTAAGGATCATGTTTTAAAGCAATTCGATCGGTTTCTCATTTCGTGGGCTCTTAGCTTCTGTTGGCGACAGTTTGTGTGCGCCCGTACCTACT
>JBAMBS010000734.1:0-21872 GCA_037044455.1 Zygothrica quintamaculata | reverse complement strand
GTGGGACGCTGTCTGCTTCTTCGCAGCACAGGTCATGCGTGAGCTGAGGAGAATTGAGCGTATCAGCGCGGGATAGCCGACATGATGATAGGTGTGCCTCCTGAGAAGCAATGCCTTGCGGTGGTACCACAGGATATAGCATCTGTAAAAAATCTCTCGTCACATCCTTCGCCTAGCTCTTGGATATTTCTGTTAATAAAATTTAAAGTGTTAACAAGTAAGAAGTCTGTAGTCGAGTGTACCCGACTACGAGAGCCCCTTTGCCTACATATACAGCCATACAAACACATACTCATACATACACACAATTCTGCACGTACTTAGCCATTACGCGCACCTTTTAGTAGCCCCCCCACACTCTATATCACGGTACTTAATGTTGTATAACTTCCGTGTTTATTGTTCAATTTTAACGAAATTCACAGAGTAGATAAAAAATGCTCTACTTAATATGTGTGCGTAAAAAAAATTTGCTCGGTTAAAAATTGTATCTGAAAATCGATTTTTTCAAATTGCGGGGGTCAGGGAAGGAATTGAAAAAAATGAAATAAACTCGTATAGCGTACAAACATAACAAATCTACGTTTCAAATTTCGTTGCTCTAGCTCTTATTTTGCGCGCACTACTATACCCCCCCGGGGCCAATAACGCAACTTTTGGTGATCTATAACTTCCAAGATTTTTGATCAATCTTACCCAGATTCACAACATCGATCAAGAATGGTCTAATTATGATGTGTGCCAAAAATAAATTTGATCGGTTGAAAATTGTGCTCAATAATCGTTTTTTTCGAATTGCGGGGGTCAGGGGAGGAAATTGAAAAATCAAAAACAAACTTGAACAGCGTACGAACATAACGAATCTAGATTTCAAGTTTGGTTGCTCTAGCTCTTATAGTCTCTGAGAAACAGGCGTTCATAAGGACGGACGGACTGACGGACAGACAGACGGACAGGGCTAGATCGACTCGTCTTGTCGTTTTGACCTAGAATATATATATTTTATGGGGTCTCCGATGATTATTTCTATGTGTTACATACTTTTGGATTTTGCATATTTCCAATAGCTCCGCTTTGCTCTTTTTTTACAAAAAAGGCAAAGGGGCTAATAAATGGAATATAAAAATAAAAAAAAAAACATACACACAGCTCTGCACTAACTTAACCATTGCGCGCGCCTTTTAGCCCACCGCGCTCTAAAGCGGGGTACTTCATGTTGTATAAGCTTCCGTGTTTATTTATCAGTCTTAACAAAATTCACAATTTAGATCAGGCTTAGTCTAATTATTACGTTTGCGACAATAATTTCGATCGGTTAAAAATTGTGCTAAATAATCGATTTTTTTCGAATTGCGGTGGTCAGGGGAGGAAATTTTAAAATCTTAAACAAACTCATATAGCGTACGAACACAACGAATCTATATTCCAAACTTGGTTGCTCTAGCTCATATTTTCCGGGCACTACTAAGCCCTCCCGGGCCACATAATACCACTTTTAATGATGTATAACTTCCGAGTTTTTTTTTTTATCAATCTAACTTAGATTTACAACACAGGACAAAAATGATCTTATTATGATGTGTGCCAAAAAGAAAATCAATCGGTTGAAAATTGTGCTTAATAATCGTTTTTTCGAATTGCGTAGGCCAGGGAAGGAATATCAAAAATCTAAAACAAACTCGTGTAGCGTACGAAAATAACAAATCTAAGTTTAAAATTTGGTTGCTCTAGCTCTTATAGTCTCTGAGAAACAGGCGTTCATACGGACGGATGGTCGGACGGACGGACAGACAAATGGACAGGGCTAGATCGACTCGTCTTGTCGTCCTGATTCGGAATATATATACTTTATGGGGTCTCCGATGATTATTTATATGTGTTACATACTTTTGGATTTTGCACATTTCCAATAGCTCTGGTTTGCTTCTTCTTTACCAAAAGGCAAAGGAGCTAAAAATATTAAAAAAACATACACAGTTCTACACGTACTTTAAGTCATTGCACGCGACTTTTAGCCACCCACGCTCCATAAATCGATACTTAATGTGCTATAGCTTACGTGTTTTTTGTTCAATCTATATGATATTCACAATGTACATTAAAAATGGTTTAATTAATATGTGTATGAAAAAGAAATTCTATCGAATGAAAATAGTGCTTAATAATCGTTTTGTTTCGTATTGCGTGTGCCAGGGGAGGAAATTAAAAAATCTAAAATAAACGCGTATAATCTACGATTATAACGAATCCAGATTACATTTCAGACAAATGGACATGTAACACATAGAAATAATCATCGGAGACCCCATAAAGTATATATATTCTGAGTCAAAACGACAAGACGAGTCGATCTAGCCCTGTCCGTCTGTTTGTCTGTTTGTCCGTCTGTCCGTTTGTCCGACCGTCCGTCTGTCCGTCCGTATGAACGCCTGTTTCTCAGAGACTATAAGAGCTAGAGCACCCAAACTTGAAATCTGGATTCGTTATGTTCGTAGGTTATACGAGTTTGTTTTTGATGTTTGAATTTCCTCCCCTGACCAACACAATTTGAAAAATACGATTATTTAGCACAATTTTCAACTGATCCAATTTAATTTTGGCACAAATCATAATTAGACCACTCTTGATCCATGTTGTGAATCTAGGTAAGATTGATCAAAAATCTCGGAAGTTATAGATCAGCAAAAATGGCGTTATGGGCCCCGGGGGGGTATAGTAGTGCGCGCAAAATAAGAGCTAGAGCAAAGAAATTCGGAAACTAGATTTGGTATGTTCGTACGCTATATAAGATTATTTTGGATTTTCAAATTTCTTCCCCTGACCCCCGCAATTCGAAAAAATCGATTATAACACACAATTGTCAACAGATCAAAAAAATTTTTTGTCATCTGGAAGTCGGGTACACTCGACTACAGACTTTTTGCTTGTTATCTTCTTGCTCTTACAGCACATGAGCTGTTTGTTTAACCAGCACAGAGCCCCTCGCGTGCATTTAAGCGATTCAGACTCTGATTGCGATTATCGCATTCAAGTCGCACCGCGAAGACATACTACCAGTACGGGACAGTTTTACAAAAACATGGACTCCGAACAGCTTAGGGCATTAGTCCAAGCGGCTGTTAGTAGTGTGTTGGTCGAACAAGCGGCTGCAAACCAAAAAAGAGAACAGGCACTCTAACAAAAAATAGCACAGCTATCTGAACAAGTTGCGGCCACACGTATCTCTGCGCCTGAGGTGCAGTTATATTCTCCAATAGAAATAAATAATGACATACGCTGTGATGAGCCACTCGATGCCGTCAAATGTTTACCTGAATTTGTCGGGGTACAGGATTCTTATGTATCTTGGAGGCAGGCGGCGCTAGCTGCTTATTACATTTTCAAACCTTATGATGGTAGTTCGCGTCATTATCAGGCCGTTATTATCATTCGAAGTAAAATCAGAGGTCCGGCTGATGCGGTATTGGCTTCGTTTGGCACAGTATTAAATTTCGACGCTATTATTAGTCGCCTTGATTTTACATACAGTGACAAACGGCCGATACATGTCATTGAACAGGAGCTGGGAATATTAAGGCAAGGCAATCTACCTCTATTACAATATTATAACGAAGTAGACAAGAAGCTCACTTTATTGACCAACAAGGTTAACATGTCGTACGAACCAGCAATGGCAAAGGTTCTTTGTGAAAAATTTCGTGATGACGCGCTGCGAGTTTTCATTTCAGGGCTTAAGCGTAGTCTTACTGATGTCCTCTTTGCAGCCAAGCCCAAAGACTTACCTTCTGCTTTAGCGCTAGCGCAAGAAGTCGAATCAAATCACGAAAGATATGTGTTCGCGACAAATTTCGCAAGGAATCTTGAAGATAGAGACCGTAGGCCCACAGAAAGTAGCACGGTGCTGAATCGTCAGCTAGAGAGACATTCATGGCAGAAGGAAACTCTAGACGAGTTCTAGACGAGGCTTTCATGCCATCTCCCTTTCGTAAAGTTATGCCTATCGGCTCAGTACTTTGGTAGGAAACGGGCAGTAGGGTTAGGTTTTATTGGGTGCAGGTACCACAATCCGAAATACTTTCCCATATATAAAAAAAAAGAAATAAAAAAAAAACACACACAGTTCTACATGTACTTTAAGTCATTGCGCGCGCTCCTCACGCTCCTTTAAGCGACACTTAATGTTGTATAGGTTACGTGTTTTTTGTTTAATCTTAATAATATTCACAACGTAGATCAAGAGTGGTTTAATTATTATGTGTATAAAAAAGAAATTCTATCGGTTGAAAATAGTGCTTAATAATCGTTTTGTTTCGTAACGAATCCAGATTACATTACAGGCAAACGGACATGCCTAGATTGACTCATCTTGTCGTCTTGATTAAGAATATATATACTTCATTTGACTTCGATGATTAGTTCTATCTGTTACATACTTTTTATTTTGCATAAATCTATTAGCTCCCTTTTCCATTTTCTTCAAAATGCAAAGGGGCTAAACACGGAAGTTGTACAACAATTAGTATCGCACTATTGAACGCGGTGGGTGAAAGGATTGTCACGTGGGTGGGGGGTGGGGGGGTGTTTGAAAAGCGCGCAAAATAGTTTAAAGTGTGTGTAGAACTGTGTGTATGTTTGCGATGGCTGTGTCTGTACGGACTCGGGTACACAAGACTACAGATTTCTTACTTGTAAGTTAGAAATCTTTTATGGAATATACCTGATTTTAATGTGATAATGTGTGATCCATAACCCGATACTTGATGTTTAATAACTTCCGAATTTGCTATTAAATCTACTTTTTGATTTTGCATAAATTCAATAGATTCCTTCTTAACTTTAAATAAAAATAAGTAATCGGAAATCTGGAATAACCGACTTCAACAGCCTATTTGCCATACACACACATACATATAAACAGTTAAACAAGTCATCCTCATTAAGAATATATACTGTGCGTGATCTTAGCTGAATCTTTCTACCTGGTACATATCTATCAATCTTGCACAAATTTAGTAGATATTTTTTAATTATTTTCCTTGTGGCAAATGCGCCTAGCAATATAAATTAGAAATCTGTTATGGAATGTATCTGATTTGGATAGCCCCTTGCTAATAAAAAGAAACATGTAAACATTCACACTGTCAATAATGAATACTCCACTTATTATGTTTGCAAATGCGAAATTGGATCGGTTGAAAATTGTGCCTCACAAGCATGATTTTCGTCTTTGAGAAACAGGCGTTTATACAGATGAACAGACTGAATGATGGACAGGGGTACATCGACTCGTCAAGATGTCGAAGAATACATATATTGTGTAGGGTATCAGATGACCATTTCTACCTGATATATACTTTTCGACTTTGCACAAATTTAGTAGATCTTTAATTTTGTTGAAAAGGCAAAGGGGGAAAAATAAGTTAGATATCTGTTATGGAGTATACCTTATTTTGATAGCCCCTTGCCCATATACACAAACACACATATACATATTAACAGAAAAATTTGCGCACTATTTTAGGCCCCCAATCCATAAGGCAATTTTTAATGTTAGCCGATCTAGCCCTGTCCGCCTGTCTATACGGTCGACGGTCTGTATGAGCACCAGTTTCTCAGATACTATAAGAGCTAGAACCAAACCAAACTTAAAATCAAGATTCGATATTTTCGTACGGTATACGAATCTCTGTTAAATTTTTGAATGACCTCCCCTGACCAACACAAATCAAAAACATTTAAGAAGTCTGTAGTCGAGTGTACCCGACTACGAGAGCCCCTTTGCCTACATATACAGCCATACACACACATACTCGTCCGAACACAAAGTTCTTCACGTACTTGGCCATTACGCGCACCTTTTAACCCCCACGCTCTATAGAGCTATAATTAAAATGAAACATAAACCGACTTAGAAAAAGATGATTTAAAAATAACACGTTGTATTCGCGAACAAAGGTAATCCTCGATCCAGTTAAGATGGTCTTGAGAAAATCCAATCAAACTGAACTTATTAATCAAGATAGTGTGATTTACGGAGTCAAAAACCTTGCGGAAATCGTTGTAAATAATATCAGAGGTTCCCTCCTCTTCCAGGGTTTTGTGCTGAAAGAAGTGCTACATGGGTGCAGATCTGCAAATCTTCTTTGCATGCACCGTGCTTGAAGCTGTATCTGCTACGACGGCCGAGCATGTAACCGAAGTGATATGCTATTTCAGAGTGACAACGTATGGATCGCGCTGGACTTTATGTTAAAGTCGGTCAGACACTTTGACATACTGGCCCGTCCCGTGCGTATTTGTTGGCAAAGGGGTTCTCGTAGTCAGGTACACTCGACTATAGATTTATTTTATATTTATTCAAGCCTAAGGAAATTCACAATGTTGATAGAGATATTCCACTTATTGCGTGTTCAAATGTGAAATTCAGTCTGTTTAAAATTGTGCCTAATAAGAGTGTTTTGCGTCTTTGAGAAACAGGTGTTTACACAGATGGATAGACAGAATGAATAACAGAGCTGCATCGACTCGTCATCATCCTGATCAAAAATATATATCTAGTTTGTAGCACAGTTTGCATTATTTTGTAACCGGTTGACATCTGAACATAACGGATATAATCATACATGCCTGCTTAAACTCTAAGAATAATTTTTGTTTATTATTTTTAGCACCTTTGCCTTTTTGTAAAAAAGAAGCAAAGTGGAGCTAATGGATTTGTGCAAAATCCAAAAGTATGTAACACATAGAAATAATCATCGGAGACCCCATAAAGTATATATATTCTTGATCAGGATGACAAGACGAGTCGATCTAGCCCTGACCGTCTATTTGTCCGCCTGTGTATCAGAGACTTTAAGAGGTAGATCATCCAAATTTTAAACCTAGATTTGTTATTTTTATACGCTATACTAGTTTGTTTTTGATTTTGAAAAAAACGATTATTAAAAACAATTTGCAACCGATTGGCACATATCATATTTAGGCGATTCTTGATCAATGTTGTAAATCTGGGTAAGATTGCTCAAAAATCTCGGAAGTTATACATCATCAAAAGTGGCGTTATTGGCCCCGGGGGGTATAGTAGTGCGCGCAAAATAAAAGCTAGAGCAACGAAATTTGGATCGTAGATTTGTTATATTCGTACGCTACACGAGTTTGTTTTAGATTTTTGAATTTCCTACCCTGACCCCCGCAATTTGAAAAAATCGATTATAAGGTAAAATTTTTAACCGATCAAATATCTTTTTCGCACAAATATTAAGTAGACGATAATATTAAAATTATTAAGTAGATCATTCTTCATCTAAATTTCGTTAAAATTGAACAATAAACACGGAAGGTATACAACATTAAGTATCGCGCTATAGAGCGTGGGGGGCTAAAAGGTGCGCGCAATGGCTAAGTACGTGCAGAACTGTGTGTATGTATGAGTATGTGTGTGTATAGCTCTATATGTTGGCAAAGGGGCTCTCATAGTCATACACTCGACTACAGACTTCTTACTTGTTTTTTTTTCTTATTGGTTGAGCATTTTCAGTTGAGCTTATATTTCTAAAAGCTGTCAACTGAACACTCAAAGGGATTGAAAAGTTGTAGTGCTCGCACACTGAGAATTAAAAACATTATATACTCAAGTAAAACATATTTTGAATACCTTGGCAAGAAGAAAACAAAGGGTAATGAAATTGTGTAAAACAAAAAGTATGTAACAAGTAGAAATAATTATTTGAGACCCTATCAAGTGTACATATTCTTCATCAGGACGATTAGCACCGTTGATCTAGACCTATCTGTCTCACTTCTCTCCATATGTCCGTCCGTTCGTTTGTAGGTACGTGTGTAGGGAAAGGTGTTCATGTCATCGGGTATACTCGACTACAGTTTCTTACTAAAATCAAAAATGCTCATGGCTTGCTTGAATATTTTTACAATCCTTAAAAGACTTTTATTTTTCACACTCAACACAAATCATAAAAAATCATAGAGTCTCATATGACATAATCTTCAATTTTATACAAATTCAATAGATAAAAGAATTTTGAATTTTAAAAAAAACTAAAACGGAGCTAATGGAAATGTGCAAAATTCAAAAATATGTAACAGGTTGAAATAATCATCTGGGGCCCATTAAGTATATATATTATGATCAGCATGACTTGGTAAGTCGATATAGCCCTTGTTCTCTTATATAGCGTATGTAAATAAGGAATCCAACAACACACTCGCTATTCTGTCCAAAAATATTTCCGAAAACATGAAACCCCATCTCAAATCCCGACTAACTACTAATGACAAACATAAACAAGTTAACAATATTAATCCATACAATAATAGAAGCAAACAGCACAATGATACATTCAACAAAAAAACCAAATTCGACCCCAAACAGCAAGAACAAATGGATATTTAATTCGAAGAATTCATACCCTAATAAATAACAAATAAAATATTGTAAGGCCACTGTCTATTGCAGAATGTAGCTTCCGGCAACCCAGAGCACACAGGCGGAATATAATTTGCCTGGTCAAGTCTAGAAGAAACACCTCTAATACACCGTGGCCAATACATACCAGTTATACGATAATACCATTGAAAAATCTAAAACAAAGTCGTATAGCGTACGAGCATAACAAATCTACGTTCCAAATTTCGTTGCTCTAGCGTACGAACATGACGAATCTAGATTTCAAGTTTGGTTGCTCTACCTTTTATAGTCTCTGAGAAACAGGCGTTCATACGGACGGACGGACGGTCGGACGGACGGACGGACGGACAGACAGACAGACGGACAGGGCTAGATCAACTCGTCTTGTCGTCCTGATTCAGAATATATATACTTTATGGGGTCTCCGATGATTATTTCTATGTGTTACATACTTTTGGATTTTGCATATTTCCAATAGCTCCGCTTTGCTCTTTATTTACAAAAGGCAAAGGGGCTAAAAAGCAACACCCGCAGCTGCAGCTGAATAAATCTGGAGAACAGACAGCTGCCTTTACGATCCTTGTAGACGAGACCTTGGGCGATCAAGCTGTTGTGCGATCGCTAAGCCACCGCTTAACTATAGAGTTAAAGGATTTGGATGAGATCACCACAATAGTTAATGTCTTAAATGCTCTAGAATTGCAGGCGAAACTGACCGCTGTTGTTGCAAAGAACATCACCTTGCGAAAGGCGAATGGCGAAACCCAAACTGCCACTAAAGGGCTTTCTACAGAGAGTTCATAAAAGGCATTGCAGATTGCCACACTTGAGGTGGGCTGGTCAAGCTATCATCTCCGAGAACGAGTAAGCATCAGAAAATATTTCCGGTGCTTGGAGTTCGATCTCATGGCCAGACACTGCAAAAGTGAAGTTGATAGGTCCTACTTGTGCAGAAAGTGCGGGAACGCAGGATACCTGGCCAAGGATTGTAACGAACACCCTCAATGCATGTTCCGCAAAGACAAGAGCAAGGACTGGAAACACATTGCAGGAAATGCAAGGTGTCCTCTTTTTAGGAGCGCTCTCTCCAAAAAATCACTATGAAGTGCATTCAGTTAAATGTTAAACACTGCGAAGCCGCACAGTCCTTCTTGAGGAAAACCGTAGGAGAACACAACACCGATGTCGCCCTTCTATGCGAGCCCTATAAGCCTATCCTAAAAATCGGCTGGGCTGCCAGTAACAGTAAGAAAGCCGCTATTCGGTGTACCAGAAAACACCACTCAGTGATTGAACTAGGAGAAGCAAATACCGGCGATGAACTCACTTACTGGAAGGCCGGAAGGGGATCTATCATTAATCTCACATCTCTGAGCCCCTCATTATGCAGGGAAACTGTCTGGAAGTTAAGCAAAGAGTTCACGACTAGCGACCAGCTGTTTCGATACCGCGATATTCAAAGACTCTCCTTAAAAGTCAGTGGAACCCGGTAAGCGCAGCAGAGGACACGGCAAAAAATCTATCTGCAAGGCTAGTCGATGCGTGCAACGCAGCTATGCCCAGTCGCAAACCATGCATGCGCGGGACGCCCTGCTATTGGTGGACCGAGAACATTATCCACTTCAGGAAGACGTGTCTGCGAGCAAGGCGACTCTGTCAAAGAGCCCGAGGACGTCCAAGCTTCGGTGCGCGGCTTGAAGATCTTAGGCTGGCCAAGCGAGCGCTTAAACAGTCAATAAAGACTATCCAAAGCCGAGTGCTTTAGGAACATATGCGAGGATGCAAATGTTGATCCCTGGGGCACTGCCTATAATGTAGTCACGAAGACATTTAGAAAGCAGTAGACATCAAGACTGACTTGCCCAAAACTATTGAAAAATATAGTTACGGCGCCATTCCCTCAGCATACGCAACTAATGGAGAGAACCCCCGATGTTGACTATGAGCCATGGCATCCGATATGAGAAGAGGAGGTAATTGCTGCAGCCAAGCAGTTCGGCGATATGAAAGCTCCCGGCCCAGATGGCATTCCCCAATAGGGCTCTCAAGCTTGCCATTCTTACTACACCGGCCTTGTATGCGGAAAAGTAAATCAAATGTCTAGTAGAAAGAGTTTTTCCAAAGCAATGGAAACGGCATCGCCTTATCCTTCTTTCCAAAGGAAATAAGCCCATAGAGGAACCATCAGGATACCTGCCAATCTGTCTGCTGGACACGATTGGGAAAGTCCCAGAAAAGATAATCTATAATAGGTCGTTGGCTGTAATAGGAGAAAAGAAAGCACTATCGGATTCTCCATATGGATTTCACAAGGGAAGATCAACAGTAGACGCCATTTTGGCAGTTGTTAATATCGCCAGTAATGCAATGAATGGTGTCCGGTGGCGGGGAGGATCCAAAGAGTACTGTGCTGCTGTGACTTTGAATATACAAAATGCCTTTAACTCGACGAGATGGGCGAGCACTTAATATGATCTTCTTAGAATTGGTATACCCAGTTACCTGCTAAGAATCATTACAAGCTACCTCTCTGACAGAGTGCTGGAGTACCAGACTGACAAGGTTCCAAAACGGTACACGGTGACAGCTGGTGCTCCACAGGAATCGACGACAATTCCCTCAAAATCCAGCTACCCTTGGGGTGTACACTAATTGGGTTTGCCTGATTATTTCGCCACTGATTATTTCTATCTGTTACATTCTTTTCGATTTTACACAAATCCGCTAGTTCCGCTTTGCTCTTCTTAGCCCCAAATCCGAAAGTATGAAACACTAGAAAAAATCAAAGTATGATTATTTCTATGTGTTACATACTTTTCGATTTTGCACATTTCCAATAGTCCGCGTTGCTTCTTTTTTTATAAAAAGGCAAAGAGGCTAATAAGTAATATGCAATTAATCAAAAAAATTAGGTTAAATAAAAATATTTAAAAATTAAGAAATATGCAATAAATATGTTACATAAAGTTTAAGATTAATAAGAAATAATTTGTTTTATTTAGCGACGCATTTGGAGCAGCACTTAGCTAATCAACAACTCAAGCGAAGGCTTGCAAAAAAGAAACCATAATACTGAACACACTCAATACAATTTTGACTCTGTTTTTGTGTATATATTTTTACCCAATCCTCTTTTGACGTTAACGCGCCAGCATATACACGCACACTTGTTCAAAAAAACTACCTAATCTATATTGATGCTTGCTACTGTACACAGTTATGCATTATTCCGAGGCTGCCACTTATATTCAGTGGTTTGGTAACAAAAAACACCACGGTGTTAAAGTCACGCTACATTTACCCGGTGCACTCTTGCAGTTCTCTGATACGTACCAAAAGTTTCAAAGAGAGATACGCAAAATCTAACCTTTATGATAAAGAACAAATAAAAATTGCGCACCACACACTTTATAAATTTTTTAATAACACTAAATCCAAAATAGACAAACTAGACAAAAACAACATAATATACAGAATACCATGCAAAGGTGTTAATGGAACAGTGTCTGATAACAGTATCAAAACACAAATCGAACATTAAACTAGTCAACACAATAAAAACACAAAAAATTTTATTATTAGCACACTGTTGATAGACTGGACACACCCCCAATTTTGACAATACATAAATACTTCAACAAGAACAACACTACAACAAACGGTTCCCGTTAGAAACGCTACACATAACTAAAGAATAAACTACAAAACAGATACTGACAATGTAGCACATATTATCAAACACATACTTAACGTTAATTAACGACTCCACGTACGATCAGACAGACGTGTTAAAAATCTGTAAGCACCATAATAATTAATACAATTTAATAGAATTTAATTTGTACAAATTTCTCTTTTTTAGCCCCTTTGTCATAAAAAAAGCAAAGCGGAGATAATGGAAATATGTAAAATCCAAAAGCATGTAACATATAGAAATAATCATCGGAGACCTCATAAAATACATATATATACGAGGTTTGTTGATATAGTATCGCGAATTTTGTGTTTTTTCAAAAATTATTTATTTATTTATGAATATCTATTTTGTCCCCTTCAAAGTAGTCCCCATTAGACATTATACACTTGTGCCAACGGTTTTTCCAATCTTCAAAGCACTTCAAAAAATCATTTTTTTTTGTATCTTGTTCAGCTCCTCCTTCGATGCCGTCTTTATCTCATCAAGCGTAGCTTAACGTCGTCCTTTCATGGGCCTCTTCAGTTTAGGGAACAAAAAAAAGTCACAGGGGGCCAGATCTGGGGAATGCGGTGGCTGCGGCATCATTAGTGTGTTGCTTTTGGCCAAAAACTCACGCACAAGCGATGCTGTTTTTGGTCGCAATTGAGCAATTTTGGTACGAATTTCGCGGCAACCCGTCTCATGCCCAAATCATTGATAAATATCGAATGGCACGAGCCAATCGATATGATTAGGTCCTCAGGAACTTCTCTAACGGTGATTCGACGATTGGCCAATATCATTTTCTCCACGTCATTAAACTCGTGCAACCAAAGTAGCTGTCAACAATTAAGTGAACATTCAAAATGGCGGAGCTTATCGGCATAAGTGAGAGACATGAGCACCAACATAACGCCACAAAAAAATCGATATTCGAATATACATAACCCGCGAAAATTCAATATTCGCGATACTTATTGAACAAACCTCATGCTTCATCATTCCCATTATTGGCAAATTCAACATCTAAAGACTTAAAGGACTTCAGAAAGCTACCCCTTCATTAGTTGGATTTCTTCCCTACTCTACTACCCAGCCAATAAAATCTCCTTCAATAACAAACGGAGATCTACCACAAGCATGTTCCACAATCTGCTTCATCATACTTTGGAATTGGTTCAAATTCGAAATTTTGCTGCATACCCATCCACTATTTCTGACTATATTTGAGGGATTCGCACAGGAAGACAAAATCTGTCCTTTTTTTCGAAGAGACTACGTCAGGAGACTATGAGCAGCCTCACAGTGGCTGAAATTTATCTAGGTGCAATTCAATATGATGTCTTTGAGAGTGTTCCCTTAAACACAGGACACCTTCTGCTGCCATTGATGTGGTCAGCATCTAACTGGCAATCTTCCCTACAGAAAATTCAGAGAGAATCTTTTAAGCAGTATCTACCTTACTTCTATAGTGTCTAGCTATATGTCCAAATTTCAATGTGTATTCTCTTTCGGATCGTGGAATTTACCTATCCTACTTTTAGCTTACCTACACTAAGGATACTCTTTGCCGTATATGCAGGTAAGCTTATAGACACTGTTTTAATTTTCCAATGCGTATTGCAAAGGACTATATCGTCCACCAGCAGCTGCATCATAAGAGCTGTTTGAATTTCCTTCTTGGTCGTTACCTCATCTACGTCCCTGAGTTCTACCACTGGCCAATGAAAAGGATGTTTTTTCGGACTTCTGCTTATCATGCGGAATGCTGAGATCTCCTTGCACGTGGAACTTAACTGCAGCGGACCCCTTACTTCTTTTTGTTCGGGGTGTCTGTACTACTTTGTCTTGCTTTCTGTTTTACTCTGTCCATGCTGTAAACAATGGTGGTCTGGAAATCATGAGATGTTCTAATCACCGCCTTAGCCTGATTGACCTGCAAATGCTCAACAAAAATTAAACAGGGCTTGTATGCTTTTAATGCAGTTCCCAGTCGTCTGGTGAATAGAACTGCACGCTGTGGTCTTGTTCTTTAGGCCAATCACCACACCGTTTTTTTTTTTATTTTTATGCCCCTTTGCTTTTTGAACAATGGTAAAAAGGAAACTAATGGATGTGTACAAAATTGAAAAGTATTCGAACTTTTCGATTTCAACTTCAACTTCTTCGTCTCGATTTCGGTATTCTTCTTCTTGGGAACAATTTAGCCTTGTGATTAGACAGCTCATAGAGCTCTACCACTAACTGAAAGTAGTTCAGCTTCTGCTCCCTTAGTTTCCTTTATGAAGTGACGCTGTGTCTCGAAGGCCATTAGGAGTATGCTTATTCGTTCTCGTCTGACTCAAGAAAGCTTCGCAGGTCTTGTTTTGGTACTATTGTGGAAAAGGCCAGCGAGCGAGGTAGTGAAACCGAGAGTGAGTATAGTCACATCCTGGATTTTTGTCGCCTTTCATATATGCCAGTCTTCTTTAAAATTGAAGCCTCTAAACAGGGAGCAAAGTGTCTGACCGGCTTGAAAATGGCAAAGTCCAGTGCGATCCATATGTGGTCACTCTCAAGTAGCTCATCGCCTCCACGTGGCGTCCCTGGCAACAACCCCCCGTAAACCGACGGGAGATTGACCAAGATGTGAAGACGGAAATCCATTTCACATCTGAATCATACTGAGCGGTGTGGTGGTCTGCGTCTGAGCCAAATCGGCCGGCAGTTATCAGCGCCGGACTCTGGCCAAGCAAATGGCATCAATGGTTGTGGAAAACTTAATTACTCCAGGTGGCAGTCACAATAGTGAATATCCACCAGTGGAACACTCCACGGCAGGGGAACGGATTCTGGAGGCCCCAGCACCCATTGTAGAGAAGAGGAGTACTGCGTCGGTGGCATGCTTGGCCGGCACAGCGGACACACCTGTAAGCAAAGTGGAGGCAGATGTGTACCATTTCACGCTTTTGGCAGAAGAGAAACCCCGGCAGAGGAAGAAACCTCTAAAACACAGAGGAAGCGACGAAACGCAATAAGCACGGTAAGCGAAAAAAAAACAAACCACCTAAACGCGCACGGGAAAGCTCTGAGGCCTAAATTATGGAGATGGGCACTATACTGGACAAAATTCTTTTCCCAGTAATGGAAGAGAAGCCAGCAGTGCGTCATGTTAACTATGATATGAGTGACTCCCTGCTTCAGCTGAAAAACATGCAAAGAGCGATAAGTGGGCATCCACATGGGAAAGCGAAGGGGCGTGCCCTCAGTAGAGCTATTCCATGTACCACACAGGCCAAGAGAGCAGGTGTGGAGAAAGCGACGCAAAAGAGCCCACCGTCACGGAACTGCAGTTACAGTAAGGTAACTAAAAACCGAGTGCCGCAGGTCAGAGGAGGTAAAGCAGATTATAAACCACCGCCCAAACAAGACAAAAGCCCAGCGGGTGAGCAAACCAACAAGCCTAAGAGCAAGAAAAAGCGGCATGAGCGAAGGGCAGTAATCACTCCCAAAGCACAACAGCAGCAAAAGGGGCAGAAAGCTAGACGTAAAGCCAAGCCCACACCTCACCGTAAACAGCGAACCGATGCCATAGTAGTAAAGTTCTCTGACCACGAGCGGAAGCTGTTCCGAAGCTGCACAAAGGCTACAGGAAGTCAAACAGCCACCCTTGCCCTGCAGAAGGAATTGGCAAACACGCTTCTCACTGCAGGAAGATCCGTAGCAAATTAGAGCCTAGGCAGTGCTATAAGTATATGGAGCTCGGACCCGGAACGGAGGAAAAAAACAGGCACACCATACCCTATGCAAAATGTGCCCGGCCACCACTAACCGCCATAATAAAGTTAATTCAACTTAACTTAGATCACTGCAGAGGTGCGCAAGATCTCCTGGCACAGACTGTTAGGGAGCACGCAGTCGATCTTGCCATCCTAAGTGAACCATACCAGAACAATGATGATGGTGCCTGGGTCCATAGCCAGATCGCGTGGGCGACAATCTGGAGCTATGGACAACCAGCTCTTCAGCACACAGAGACCGCGTGTGCTAATGGCTACGTACGGACTAAGTAATGCGGTATTTACATTTACAGCTGCACACCCCTCTGTATGCTAGACGTGAGCGCTAAATTGTTCGAGGGGTTCATCAGCGACAGACTCGTAATGATGCTGGAAGAACGGGAAGGGCTCTCAAACTGGCAATTTTGGTGTTATCAATGCAGTGGTGAACATCGCTTCCGCACCCATAAAGGGTACACGATGAAAAGGTGGTGCAGCATTGCCTGGTCACGACACTTCATTTCAAAAATGCACTCAATTTCCCAAATTGGTAATGCATAACAAGCGCCTTAGAACATCTAGGCTTACAAGAGTACCTGTGGAACTTGATTTGCAGCTAACTCAAGGTCAGAGTACTGCTTTACGACACTGCAAAAGGTCGGCGGCAGTACAACGTCATAGGCGGTGTTCCACAAGGCTCGGTGCTGGGCCCAGTACTGTGGAGCGTGATGTATAATGAAGTACTACAACTGGATGCGCCACAGGGGACCCGAATAGTGGGATTTGCGGTCGATATCGCCATAGTCGTGGTCGCTAAATAACTGCAGGAGGTGGAAGCTAAAGCGAATACCGCCGTTCAGCAAGTTACCGATTTACTGCACGACAATGCACTCTCATTAGCCGCTGACAAGACCAAGGCATTCCTCATCAGCAGCAGGAAGTTGGTCGATGGGCCACTGCCATGGCGATGAGGTCTCTCGGGCAGGCATGTAGGGCCACTTACCGCACGTGTGCTCTGCGAGTCACTAGTGTCTTCCGCATAGTATCCAACGATGCAGTGTTGGTGCTGGCAGGCATGATCCATTCGAACTTCTAGCGGCAGAGTCGACGAACTCAGAGGACACACCAAAAAGAAGGCGTCAGACTACCCTGCAGCAGTGGGAACAGCGGTGGTCCCAATAAACCAGACGCAACTAGACGAGACAGATTATTCCGGACGTAGGACGGTGGTAATATTGGGAATATGAACAAATGGAGCTCTTCCTAACACATCTGATGAGTGGACACGGATGCTTTAGAGCATATTTGTTTAGCTGCCACCTTGTGGTTAGTCCGTATTGCACACAGTGTGCACCGACAATTGAAGACGCGGAATAGGTCCTTTTTGTCTGTCCACGATTAACTGTAGAACGGGAAGAGCTAAGCCTAATAATTGGGAAACCCCTCATATTCACTGACTTTTTAGACATCCTGCTAAGTTCAGAAAATAATTGGCTAGCGAATAGCCACACTTGTGCGGTGATCATCAAGTCGCTGCGTCGCGCTGAAAGACAGAGTAACCTAAACTTTAAACTCTAGACGAGTTCTAGACGAGGCTTTCATGCCATCTCCCTCTCGTAAAGTTATGCCTATCGGCTCATTACTTTGGTAGGAAACGGGCAGTAGGGTTAGGTTTTAGTGGGTGCAAGTCCCACAATCCGAAATACTTTCCCATATATAAAAAAAAAAGAAATAAAAAAAAAACACACACAGTTCTACATGTACTTTAAGTCATTGCGCGCGCTCCTCACGCTCCTTTAAGCGACACTTAATGTTGTATAGGTTACGTGTTTTTTGTTTAATCTTAATAATATTCACAACGTAGATCAAGAGTGGTTTAATTATTATGTGTATAAAAAAGAAATTCTATCGGTTGAAAATAGTGCCTAATAATCGTTTTGTTTCGTATTGCGTGTGCCAGGGGAGGAAATTAAAAAATCTAAAATAAACGCGTATAACCTACGATTATAACGAATCCAGATTACATTACAGACAAACGGACAAGCCTAGATTGACTCGTCTTGTCGTCTTGATTAAGAATATATATACTTTATTTGACTTCGATGATTAGTTCTATCTGTTACATACTTCTTATTTTGCAAAAATCCATTAGCTCCCCTTTTCCTTTTTCTTCAAAATGCAAAGGGGCTAAGCACGGAAGTTGTACAACAATTAGTATCGCACTATTGAACGCGGTGGGTGAAAGGATTGTCACGTGGGTGGGGGGTGGGGGGGTGTTTGAAAAGCGCGCAAAATAGTTTAAAGTGTGTGTAGAACTGTGTGTATGTTTGCGATGGCTGTGTCTGTACGGACTCGGGTACACAAGACTACAGATTTCTTACTTGTAAGTTAGAAATCTTTTATGGAATATACCTGATTTTAATGTGATAATGTGTGATCCATAACCCCATACTTGATGTTTAATAACTTCCGAATTTGCTATTAAATCTACTTTTTGATTTTGCACAAATTCAATAGATTCCTTCTTTACTTTAACGTAAAAACATAATGAATTTAGATGCCAAATTTCGTTGCTCTTGCTCTTATTTTGCGCGCACTACTAAGCCACCGAGCACAATAACGCCACATTTGATGATGTATAACTTCCGAATTTTTTAATCAATATTACCCAGATTCACAACATGGATCAAGAGTGGTCTAATTAGGATGTGTACCAAAAATAAATTTGATCGGTTGTAAATTGTGCTAAATAATCGTTTTTTTCGAATTGCGGTGGTCAGAGGAGGAAATTAAAAAATCTAAAATAAACTGGTCTTCTTTTTTACAAAAACGGCAAAGGGGCTAAAAAGGAACAATTTCTTATCAATCAAATTTCTATTTGACGCACATAATAATTATACTATTCTTGATCTACGTTCTGAATCTCATTAAGATTGAACAAAAAATAATGAAGTTATGCAACATTATATACCGTGTTTTGGTGCGGGGTTGTGGGAGGGGGATATTGCTCTATAAGCGCGTGAAATAGCTTAAAGTACGTGTAGAACTGTGTTTATGTACGTACTTACGATGTGTATGACTGTGTCTGTACGCAAAGAGGTTCCTGTAGTCAGGTACACTCGACTACAGATATATTACTTATTGGTTAATAATTGTGCTTAATAAGCGTAAATTTTCGTCTTTGAGAAACAGACGTTTGCACAGATGAATGGTCGGAATGACAGGTAGGGCTAGATCGACTCTTCAAATCATCCTGTTCAAGAATATATGTACATGATACAGTCTCAGATGACTAATTCTACCTGATACATACTTTTCAATTTAACACAATTTCAATAGATCTCTTTTATGTAACAGGTACTATGAATCATTTGATACCTTATAAAGTGTTTATGTTCTTTATCAGGACGACGAGCTGATTCTTAAGGATCATGTTTTAAAGCAATTCGATCGGTTTCTCACTCCGTGGGCTCTTAGCTTCTGTTGGCGACAGTTTGTGTGCGTCCGTACCTACTTGACCTGGGTCACCCGTATTTATTTATTTAATTAATATCAACCTTGAGCAGGCGACCAAAAATTGTTTAGTTTGGTACAAATTAGAAAAATAAATTAAAATAAATTTTTAAAATATTGAGTATAAAAGTAATTAAAATTAAAATTGAAAACTTATAAATTAAATTTAAATTTTAATTTAAGCTGGGATTATTGAAAATTTAATTAAAAATGATCCAAAATTACTTGCAAAGCATTGGAAAAACCCAGAAATACCCAATTAGATCATCAATATTAGTAAAAGTGTAAGGTATTGGTCGTTATAAAGGTAACAATTAGATTTGTGTTAGCTTCTAAGGGTAATTCCGCACTGATGACTCTGTAGAGTTTGTTATAGTCAGAGAAAAGTACACTGAAAGGTTCATGCAATTAGTAGTACACGTGTTAAAGGAGATTGGATTAAAATTTTGTGAAAATCTAGAGGGAATGCAAATGTTAATATTACATAGTAATATACTGGAATCTACTAATTTAAAAAGTAATTTAGGAATGAACATAACTCCAAGCATAGTCAGACGATTAGTAAGGGATACAAGGTTAATTAGTGAAAGTCTACTTGCGTACGAAGGATGATCCGTACCGGGAGCCAAGTTAAAAGCGCGTAGAGAAAAGAGAAGAAAATTCTTCTGTACAGACTCTATTTTATCTTGATGTACCGACTATTGTGGTGGCCATACACAAGATCCGTATTCTAAGATATGTCGGACGATGGCAGAATAAATTATATTAGTTGTATAAGGGTCATCAAATTCTTTGAACCATCTTTTAATAAATTCAAGAGTTTTAGTAGGGTTATTTAATGTAAGAGCAACATGGGCATTAGAATTTCTAAGTCCATGACGCTATCTAATCTGTCAAGTGATAAAAGTAAAGATAAGAGGTGATCCTCTATAAAACGACATAGATTTACATTTAGAGCAAGTAAGATGTAATAAATTACACTTGCACCAGATATAAAATAGGTCTTGTTCCGACTGCAATAAATGAGAAACTATTATGAAATTAGAAATAACGTACAACTTCACATCATCGGCATACATTAGTATGTTACAATTGGAGAAAACATGAGGAAGATCATTTATAACAAGTAAGAAATCTGTAGTCGAGTGTACCCGACTACGAGAGCCCCTTAGCCTACATATACAGCCATACAAAGATGTACTCACACATACACCCAGTTGTAACCGTAATTAGCCATTGCGCGCGGCTTTTAGCCCTCAGCGCTATATATTGTTCAATCTTAACGAAATTCACAACGTACGTGAAGAATGGTCTATTTATTATGTGTTCTAAAAAGAAATTTGATTGAATGAATATTGTGCATAATAATTAGCCCTTTTGCCTTCTTGTAAAAAAGAAGCAAAGCGGAGCTATTGAAAATGTGCAAAATCCAAAAGTATGTAACACATAGAAATAATCATCGGAGACCCCATAAAGTATATATATTCTTGATCAGGACGACTATCTGAATCGATCTAGCCCTGTCCGTCTGTCTGTCCGTCTGTCCGTCCGTCCGTCCGTATGAACGCCTGTTTCTCAGAGACTATAAGAGCTAAAGCAACCAAATTTTAAACCTAGATTTATCATTTTCGTACGCTAAACAAGTTTGTTTTTAATATTTCAATTTCCTTCCCTGACCCCCGCAATTCGAAAAAACCGATTATTTAGCACAATTTTCAACCGATCAAATTTATTTTAGGTACACATCATAATTAGACCATTCTTGATCGATGATGTGATTCTGGGTAAGATTGATCTAAAAACTCAGAAGTTATACATTATCAATAGTGGTGTTATATGTCCTTGTGGGCGGGTGAGGGGGGGGGGGGGTATAGTAGTGCGCGCAAAATAAGAGCTAGATTAACGAAAATTTCGAATATAGATTTGCTATTTTAGAACGCTATACAATTTTGTTTTAGATTTTCGAATTTCCTCCCCTGACCACCCAATTTGTCAAAACCGATCAAAATTCTTTTTGCAACATCTTCGTACTAATAAGAGCATTCCTGATCTACATTGTAAATATCGTTAAGATTAAACACTAAACACGGAAATTATACCACATTAGGAAGTTAGAAGGGCGCAATGGCTAAGTACGTGCAGAACTGTGTGTATATGTGTGTATAGCTGTATATGTTGGCAAAGGGGCTCTCGTAGTCGGGTACACTCGACTACCGACTTCTTACGTTTTTTTTTTTATATGAATTTAATTAAATATATAATTTAACATAAGCAATCGATAGTGCAGTATTTATGTTAAGTTAGCCACAGAAAGTCTTTTCTATCCTTAGCTGGTAACACTGCATGTTGGCATGGCCGCTATGGTGAGCTTTCGGTGAGATCAGTTGGAATTGGATAGTCAAATAAAGCACATCACAGAGCGGAGTAAATTCACAAAGACTTTTTATTCATTAACACGTGTAACACGTGGGAGACAAAATTGATATCAACGTATTTTGTT